>PVKH010015018.1:0-16258 GCA_004027955.1 Chaetophractus vellerosus | reverse complement strand
TATTTCATCAGTGTATTTTTGCGTTGCTTTGTTTCATTTTTCAAGGTAGTGACCCCAACTCAAATGCAAGCAAGCTCATCTCCTTTTGAACCCAAAGGAACCCATATTACTCTCCTCTTTGCCATCCCCCCAGCCCGTTTTACTATGCTTCCCTTCAGTCCTGAGATGGATAGACCCCTCGGGAACCACTTTCCCAATCCTGTTGCCCATAATAGAGTTTTCTGTGAAATGATCAGAGTCACTTTCTTGCCACTTATCTGGAGAAGCTGTGTGTAAACCAGAGCCGCTGAATAGAGCAGAGAAAGAAGTGAGACACATTTAAAAACTCAGAGAATCCCTCTTATTTCTAGAAACCAAACATTTAGTACTCTAAAGGGTTTTCTAAAAGAATGAAATGAAAAAGTAAAAATAATAACAATAATAAAAGCCTTATTAATGTTTTCTGGAGTAACAGAAAAGCATTCTCCACAAGAAAAGTCCTTTCTGTATTGGACTTGGCAGCAGACTGCCTGAGCATTTATCTCCTGCATAGAAAGTGCTCTGTCAGGCAAGCTGTGACTAACAATAAGCTGAAAAACACGCCACAGACTTCCACTGTATTTTATTTGGCAGAGAGGAATTATTCCTCAGCACAAAGTATTTGCAACTGGCATCAGTTAAACAAGAAATTACAATCTTTAAAAGCCCTATTTATCATTAGCTGCAAAAGTGCAGACTTCACCGTCAATTACTCTGACAAAGGATTACAGACCATCAACACCGCACAACGGATAACAACAGTCTTGGCGGCCAACAGGCCTCGCCGAAGGGAGGGTGAGAAAGTTAAGAGCCAGAGCCCCTTTTCCAGAGACCCCCTGGATCCTTCCTCACCCCCCCCCCTTCCCCTTTCTGGGCTGACTCTCCCATCTCTAGCACTCTCTCCCTTCACCTCGTCTAGCAGAGTCTCATGGACCAGCAAGTTTTCAGCAGAAAAATATGATAGTTGGATAAAGAAACTTCTCAAGAGTCATCAGCCAAATCAAGTCAGCAGCAACTTTACTTCTGTTCTGCTCTGAATATGCCCTGCTGATAAAATGGAAATTACAAGATTGGTTTCTAAAAACTAAAGAAACAATATGGTGTTATTCCTCTCAACTGTTTCAGAGGCTAAATGGCCAGAAAAAAAATAGTGGATTTTAATAAGCAAAAGGCTTCTATTGTGATTCTAAAATAACCTCCCAGGCCTTGAATGGTATGCATTTGAAAGCAGACTTTTTGCATTTCAGGAAGGCATTGAGGCAGGTTAATACAGGGAAATAAAGAGACAACATGGCCAACAGATAACATGACCATAAGACCCTGATGAGACCTTGACCTTGACCTTGAGGTCCCCAGTTGGGACTTTCCCTGGCCGAGGGGAGGCCAGCATATTCCAAACAGTCCTCACCATCTCCCCCACCACTGGTGCGGTAACCAATAACAGCTGGGGCCCCTCCCCTTAGCATTAGCAAGGGGAGGAATAATTAATAGCTTAAAAGGTGACCACTCAAGCCAAACCAAGCCAAAGCCCGCTCTCTCTGCCTAGAGGAGCCGGCATCAGACATCAGTGCCTATTTCTCTCCCATTTCTCGGCAAGCTCTGTTCTTTTCCCCATGTCTCAATAAATTCTTTTTACCGGCCTAACTAAACTGGCGTGTTCTTAAATTCTTTTATGCAACATAGCCAAGAATCTAGAGGAATCCAACAGTTCCCCGGCTTCAGCATTAACCCATTTTTAAATGACTTCATTCCTTAGGAACAGAAAAACAAAGAAAGGCTTTGTTTAGATTAGTGTTTAGATTTAAATTTTTTTTTCTCAAATGGTTATATAAATGATAAGAGACTTCTCTCAAAACAGATAGATAGATATCCTTTTTTGGCTATAACTTTCCAAAGAAGCATGAGGTCATTACCAATATTACTGTCACCTGGTGGCCAGTTAAGTTAGCTTTAATGGTCCTGAAGTGTCTCTCAGAGGCACAAAGCTTACAGAAAATATTATTGTTCTCTTCATTAACAAACGTATTGACATATTTGCCTCAGTATGCAAACATTAATAATTCATGAAAAGGAAGAGAGATAATATATGTAAACCACATACATCAGTGTTTGGCACATGGTGTTCAATACACTATGATGAATATATATATATATAGTTTAAAAATACGGGGTGCCAGATACTATATGAAATATTCTTAATTATATTTTAAAAACTCAGAATACTAACGTGGGAAAAAATAAGCCAAAATGTTAAGAGTGGTCATCTCTGAGTGATGCCATAATGGATATTTTTTCCCTTACCTTCTTTTCTATACTTGCCTCTCATTTTCTACAGTGAGCTTGTATTACATTTATTACCAGGAAAAATAGAAAAGACCAATACAATCAAGGAAAAAGTCAAAACTAAAATATTACACTTGTAATTATGAATTTATAAACTGTTTCCACAGGCAATATTATAACCCTTCAAAGAAGGTAATTATTTCCCTTTTACAATAAGGAAAGTGTGATTCAAAGAGATGGGTGCCTTGCCCACTGGTGATCAGTTGAGCGTCACAACCAAAACTAAGACACAGATCATTTTACTTCTAGGCCTATGCGCTTTCCATTTCCCCTTGCTGCCCGCTGGCTTGACAAGTGTGCGTGGAGTGTGCCCTCACATGCACATGTATGTTCAGACTCCGTATCTTCTCCTGTTGGTTCACATATGAGGCATCTAATCTCTCCAGATTAGAGAATGTTCCTTCACGTTAGGTCTGCTAGGTGCACAAAACCTATCATGGGACTACCACTTGTAGATGGCCTCCTCCAAAAATCACAGGAGCTTGGAGAGCTTTATTTAGCTCTGTTGAGTTCGAAGAATTGCCAGGCAGATTCTCAGTCCAAAAATAATCTCCTTTTATTGGTGCTCGAAATTAACTCACGGAGGAGTGAGTTGAGCTAAATTAAAGCATTCATACGGCACGGCCCTGGGATTTTTACTGAGTGGTAAACGTTTTCTCTCTCTGTGAGAATTTTACTGTTTCCTTCCTCTAAGAGGCTGTGCTTAGATGCAAAGAAAGTAGCTCAAAGCAGATCTGCAAGAACTCAGTTTATTTGACAAAGACTCTTAGTTTAAATCCCCGGTGTAGAACTTTAAAACTTTACAGGTTTTCTTAGCTTTTAAATTAATTTGCATGTAAAGAAGGGTGCAAAACCCTAGCACAAATAGCAAAATACATTCTTTACCTTTTTTTAACTGGAAAATCGGATTCCTACATGTCATTGGGTGAGGCATTTTTACTTATAAATGACTTCAAATAGCTTGATACATCTTAACCACATCCTTCTGGACTGCTGGCTGCACCTTATGTTATCTTTTCATAACTATTGGAATATTGTGGTACATTCCTCTCTGAGAACTGCACACTAGGGAATAGGCAATGCTAAGATATACATAGGATATTGAGATTCAGCGCTGCCTCCTTTTCTTTAATACAGACATGTCACTGCTAGTCTGCTATGTTCATAAAAACTACCATGGGGCTATCACTTGTAGATGGCCTTCTCCAAAAATCACAGGAGCTGGGATAGTTTTATTTCATCTAGTAAGTTCAAAGAACGTGCAAGGCAGATTCTCAGTTCCACCATTCCTGCACTGTGGGGGTAACCCCCACTGAGTTTTCAAAGAGCCACAGACCGAGCATGCTCGGCTTCTCTTACTGCCATATGGACCTGGGACTTTTCATGTGTCACTCTCTTCTTTGCTCCTGCTTACCTTGCACCTTGAATGAGTGACCAGTGCAGGTGTGAGACACATGTTGATCCTCTCTGCCTCTTTTTCTCTGCTGTGTTTTGGACATGCATGCCACTACAGACAGGGGAAACTAAAGTGCCAATGCCTTTTATGTTGAGGCCTGGAGAAAAACATGTTTATGTTTTATGTCTCTACACTAAACATCTAGAAGATCCAGAAAGTCATCCCAAATTGCTCTAAGCCTGTGCTGTGCAGCACCTGAGTTCCAGGCAAAGAACCAGAGAACAAGGCAAAAAAAAGTATACACAGGAAAAGAGATGAAAAAACTAGGGGTTAGTTGGGTCAAACGATGCAAGTTCATACTTAACACACACACAAAAAAAATAAAAAATGAAAGAAAAGGGGAGAAGAAGGGAGGGAGAGAAAGAAAGAGACAGAGAAAGAGAGAAAGTGCTCAGAGACCTCACAACAGATTTTTTGACTAGAGAAATGGGTTTGAACTAACAGGAAATATAATTGACTGGAAGTTGATATGTACAAGTGAAAAGAGCTCCAGCCTGGGGTAGTATAAAGATTTCTGACCCTGACTCTCTCTGAGTAAGAAAATATTCTCCTCTAGAAAGCTGTAGCTGAGGATTGCACTGGTATACATATTTCCACCCCAGGACACTTACTCTTTCCACCAAGTACATGTGAACAGACACATGACACTAGCATCAAATATTGGCCATGAAGATTTTGGTAAAAGGACCGAAAAAGAATAACTCAAACAGCATCCTCTTTTGTGAGTCTACTGCCATGTTGCGACCAGGGGAAAGCCTTTGCTGGAGCATTATAGGCACCAAACTGGGGCTCCGGTTCCAGTCAGTCCTGCAACAAGCTGGCTGAACTTGGGAAAAATCACCTCAGTCTCCTCATTTTGCAAGTTAGAGGTTTGAAAGCACACTCTCTCTAGCCCCTCCTTCTAGCTCTAATAATCCATGCAGTATGTGGTCACTTTGGAGCTGTATGTACACCAGAAAAACATGTTCTTAAACTTAATCCATTCCTGTGGGTGTGAACCCATGGTAAGTTGGACTTTTTGAGGAAGTTACTTCAGTTAAAGTGTGTCCCATCTCATTCAGGATGGGTCTTAATCCTATTACTGGAGTCCTTTATAAGCAGAATGAAATTCAGATAGGGAAAGAGAAAGCCATGGGAAGCCAGAAGCTGAAATTCAAGGGAATCTGGAAGAAAACCGAAAGACCAGGAAAGGCAGCCATGTTTGCTGCCATGTGACAGAGGAGCCAAGGACCAAAGATCGCCAGCAGCCAGCCCCAGAACGCCAGTCTTCGGGAAGAAAGCATCACCTTTGTGACATCTTGATTTGGACTTTCTCTTAGCCTGAAAGCCATGAGCTAATAAATTTCTGTTTGTTTAAGCCAACTCATTGCCTGGTATTTGGTTGAACAGCCAAGGAAACGAAAACACAGTACAATTATCTCTCTTATCTGTACTAATGGCACATATCTTGCAAATCAGCCCTCCTAAGATATCCTAGTGAAGCTTCCCCACCATCACTGAGGAACCAGATTCTTTCCCAATGCAGTGACTGTGAGGCTGTGCCAATTTCCTAATTTATTACACGAAGAGGCTGACTGACAAATTAGAAGAATTGATGCTTTAGCCTCCTCTTAATTTCTAAGTCTACTGTTAGTCTAACAAAAATAAAAATCCTTAGATGTTATCCTACTTCTAATTTTTATCTATAGGACCACTTCAAGCACAGCTGTTACTCATTAGACTCCAGTGGCTGAAAGCATTTGGTTACTACAGGAAAAGGAAAAAAGAAAATCAGTAAAGTTTCATTTACAATCTGCTTTCATTGTGAAATAGAAACCCCTGAATCAATAAAAAGAAGTGCATGGTACTAAAAGCATAAATACACTGTCTTAAGACAGCAGTAAATACTATGGGCACATTTCCCAGATTTTTAAGAACTATATCCCAATTCTGTCTTCTTTTCCCCCAAAACGTGCTCATATTTCTCAACTACTTTGAATAGCTTTTGAACATGAAAATACAGTTATAAAGGGAATATGGCTTTCCAAATGGGAATATATATAAAATTCAAGCAAATACATGCACTGAATTTTCATATAAACTTTATAAAAATAATTTCTACCCTACAAAGGAAACAGGTATTCTGCAACATAGCTCCCTATATGTGGAAATCTTTCAGCAAGGCTGGATTCTATCTTCCAGGAATTCCAGAGAAAAAATTTCAATGCCCAGGATAAATTTGATTTGACTGCTTATAAACTCTCTTTCAACTCTGAATTCAATGATTCTGTACATTAATACTTTTTCCTAAATTCATTTTAAAAATTGATCCAACCCTCTATTGTGTTTCATGTGCTGGCAGGTACTTTAACAAACACAAGTGTGAAAATGAAACCTTATGGTGTTGAAATTTGGATACATTTGCACCTGGGATTTTGGAAACACTGCACCTGGAAATCCACCCATGTGGTAATAAAGTCTTTCATGGCAGCAATTTCCCTCCACGAAAACGGCAAAGTGCTTTAGAAAACTATGGCTATATTTGCCTCATGGAATCTGTGTGTGGTGAACAATATTATTCCCATTTCCAATAGGCAGAAAATATGTGAAATTAGAAATCAAATACGTGTAAATAGAAGCAATTATTGTCCCCAACCATTTTTGCTTGGTGGGTGCAAAACTCGCCTGAGTTCTGTGCTAGGCAGACTCGTTGCCTTGCAATTACCTTCTCCCAATTAGATCAGATTTCTCAGAGAATAAATTTCTCCTGATTCCCTATCTCATTTCATAAATTTAGTCTGATTCAAGGTAAAGCTTCTCAACTTTTTAAAATTCAATTTCCAAAGAAATTGCAAGTAATAAATTTCCACATTAACGCCATTGCCCACCCTCCATCATACTGTCCATACAATCAAACTTATTATTCCTAAAGATTTTCATTTTAAGAGCCTGACTGAGCAAGTTCTACAAGTAATTCATATTTTCAAATTATTTATGATGCTGATTGTTGAGTTTAGAGCAGGGGGAGGGTGCAGGGGAAGAGGGGATCACAGCCCAGCAAGAAAGTCAACTGTTGTTCTTTCCCGGTCCCCTTCATAAGTAAGGCAGTGCTGCCATATCAAATATCCTGTTTCCTGAAAGTCTGCCCCTGAGATTGGTACATGCAGGAAATTACATCATAGCAGAATTCAGTCATGCCGACCCTAAGTGCACCCATATTCCAGTGTTTGCCCTTTGACCCCACCTCCCTAATCACATTTGCATGCTGTCTCCACTCTTTATAGTAATACTTAGAACTTTTCTGTAGCATTTTCTATTTTGCAAGTCATTTATCGACACTAATTCATCCCTTCTCACCCTCATTCCTTTGAGGTAGAGCCCTGAGATTAGTAACAATAACAAAACCGTGGTACTTGGCATTTCTATAGCTTCTGTCTCCTGCGGACTAGACAAATACTAACAGCACACACAGCCGTCTCCTAGACGGCTGAGGTCACAGAAGGAATGGGGGAGAACGCTATGACTAGCCTAAGTGGAATAACTTGAAGGTTGGATTGGAACCGAATCAAGATGCTGGTGTTAACATGCCTGACTATTTAGAAAAAGTTCCAGGATCACTTAATGATATAAAGCAATAAGGCTGTCAAAATATGCCTGGAATATATATAGGAGTAGGCCAGCTTCTCAAATTTCCCAAGGTACCTCTGGGTCAAGGGCTTTCTGCAGAAGGTAAGACTTTTTGACATTATAAAAATTTCAGAAGTCCCCATTGCAGAAAAATGTAAGAGGTATGTGAGTATGAGAGAGTTAGTTAGTTAATCAGTTAGTTAGTTAACTAGGGTGTCTTTTACTTATTTCCACCAAAGTTCTCTATTGGGCCCATTTCAACCCTCAATACTTGTCATACGCTATCCCTTCTCATCTTGAAAAAAGAAATGATTCTACAGCTAGAACAGACCTGATTCTTAAATAATGAGAGAATTCTAATGGCCTGAAATAAAAATGGCTTTAATTTTTCATTAAGTAGATCCAGCACCTTAACCATAATGTAAGGTGATCCTATAACTATATTAAAAAGTTAGTTACATTCTAAAACAATAATTCAATAATGAATCAAAAAGGATATCCAAACAGATTCACTAGCCCCATTCATTGGGACTTTTTAGGTTCTTCTCCTGAGTTAAACCATTCAAATTCAGAACTTAATTAAAAAAAAAAAAAAACTTTTGTAAATATGGCAGGGGGGAAGGAATTGAATTCTTAAGCCATAAAGATTTATGTCAAGTATCAGGAAGGACTTCCTGATCAAGGACAATTGTTAATATAAATGTCCAACTTGGTAATGTCAACCTGAATAGATCCTATTCCAATTTTGGACTGCCTAGATAAACTACTCCTTTATTATATCATTTGTTCCTCTCTCATGGCATAACACTTTCTACTTGATATTATATTTATTTGCATACATGTTTGAAGTCTAGACTCTAGACCTATCCACAAATTCTAAGTTTCTTCAAGGACAAGGGACTTTGTATCCCCCAGAGGGCTTAACATAGTGCCTAGTATGCAATAGTTGTGCATTAAATGCTCCCTGATGTTGTAGAAAAGCAAGCTTAGAGAATACCACTACCCCCCACCGCAACAGAAAGCTCCATAGTTACCTGGGACCTACTACTGAAACTCTGTCAACCACCCAGAGCACAAGGGTTAATATTTTCCCACTTCACATTAAACCCTTGGGCTATGTTCCTTTATTTCATTTATTTTCAGTAGCTTCTCTCACAACACACAAAAGTAGGGGAGGAGGAGGAAGAAGGGAAGAGAAAGGGAATGGAGAGAGAGGTTGGGTAGGAGGGAAGGAAGGAGGGAGGCAGGAAGGGAACGTTCTTCTCAGTGATGTCTGAGTCCATTTGAACAGTGACTTTATAAAAACACATTCGTTGTCATTACATATATGTGTGACCTAACTGAATCCATCAACAGTCTGTGAAATACATTACTTTCTATTTCACTCCTAGGTCAGTTCATGTACTTTTTAAACCCAATCTTTGTTTGCTCATCGAAACCACTGGCTTTATTTCATTCATTCATTCAGTAGATACTTTTGGGGCCACAATGTTCCAGGCCCTGTGACTGGCACTGGAAAAACAGTGTTGACCACATGTCCTTCATTTGAAAGGCTCACACTGCCTTCTAAAACCCAAATGAGTGCTATTTCCCACCTCTGAATTTGGTCAAGTGTCTTTCTATCACATTTTCCTCTCCTTTCCTCTGTCTGCATAGACAAAACCTTTAGTACATTCTTCCTGTCAGTAAAAGTAAAAATACCTTTTCTAAGGGACTTACCTCTGGCCAATTCACGCCTCCCCTGCTCTAATGCCCTTGACAGTGAATGAATCAAGTCAACTTACTCTTCTTTCTCTGCTCTCTTATACTTTCCAAAATTTCCATGCCTCTGCATAGTTTCAACATTTTATTTTATTCATACTATTCCCAAAGCCACACTTCCAGGACTTCTCTTCACATAATCCAGATGGTCCATAATTAGTCCATCCTGACCCAATTAAAAAAACATTTGAATGTCTAAAGCCCAATTTGCATTATTATTACTTTTAACACACTAATTCTTCTATGGTGGGAGGGCAGTTCGAGGTGAGTTTTGCGAAACATGTATTTCTTCCCATTTTCAATCTCAAAAATTAGGCTACTAAGGTAACTGCTGATAGTGTTGATGAGTATAGCTATGAATAAAGGTTAAGGCATTACCTCCCCCCACCCCCAATGTCTCTCTTACACACACACACATACACTAGCTTGAACTGTTTATAGTGGCAAAAATGACTATTGTAATTATTTTCCTCCCCCAGTCTATTCTCACTGATGAACATTTATTCACCTTCCACTATTCAGCTCAAAGTTCACATCTTCTATAAAGTTTTCCTTACCAAGAGGATTGACAACTCCATTCTTTGTGACCTTTCTATATCCTACCTGGACCATGACTGCCTCCTCGTAAGACAGTGCTGATTGAGGAGTTCACATTTGCCTGTTCCAATTATAAGCTCCTAGGTGGCAGGGACCATAACTTATTTGACACAGTGTTTCTAGTGTGTGTTACAGTACATGGAACATAGTAGGTGCTCAGTCAATGTTGAATGCATGGGTGGAAGGGAAGGAGGAAGGACCTTATATATTGTGAACTGCTAAACAAAATGGATAGTGGGAGCTAGAGCCCTTCTGGTAGCTCAAAAATCTTCTAAGTGATTCATTGCCTGGAATCTGTGGTGAGAAAGATGTTTCAAACAGACGAATACAAACCTAGTCCTTCTTTGCCAAAATGTAACCAAATTGTTAGTTTCTCTATTTGACTTACTCTGCCTTTCTATCTGTCTCCTCTCAAACACACGCACAAACACACAATCAAATCTGGTCAGTTTGCGCTCTATGTCTCCACTTTTCATCTTTTAACTATTACATACCCCAACTTCTGTGCCCCATGCAGCCCACAGCTCACCTAATATCGCCACCTCGGGCTGAAAAGAGAGAAAAAATACCTAAGATATGAAAATTAATAATTTTTAAAACTGATAAATATCAGGACCCTACAACCATATACTGAAAGTTAAAAAAAAAAAATCAGTCATCTTGGCATAGACTTTTGGTCACAAACAAAGAATAAATGCACAAACCTGCCTTAAAACACAGCTTTGTCTTCACTCACATCTTAACAAAAATAATCTGATGAATGCTCTCAATCTTTGCAGCCCCTCAAAGACAGCATGTTTTAAAAATAAACCACATTGTTATATGCATTAAGTAAACTCAAAATTGACGATCTGAGATACCATTTAGACTGCAATAGCCAGGACTATCATTCATTAATTCATTAATTCATTAATTTGCTCTTTAATAAGTCCCTAGTGTGTTCTAAGAATTGTGCAAGGCTGCAAAGAAAGAGTCATGATAAATTGATAGTGATACAATCAAAATTTAAAATCCTGAAATTTGTTTTGTCTGGAAAGGGTAAACACATTTTCATTATGCTTTTTGAAATAACTGAAAATAAGTACAGTTCCCTATTACTTCCCCCAAGAAGTTGGGGAATCTGATATTGGGAATCACTGGATTAGGAAAACTACTAAGAAAAACCTAATGGATTAAGCACAAATTCAAACAAGAAAAGGTCTCAGATATCTACTTTTAATTTCAACTATCTTTCAATTGGTTTTAAATATGCAATTGGTTGTTAGCGTATATTGATAATGATAATTTTATTGCCACAGAACTGATAATCAAAAGATATACAGCTAAAATTAATATGGATTTTTCTTGAAGTTGTCACCACAAAATCATCAAATGAGTTTCAAAAATGAAATCAAGAATTATATAGTGAAGCAAAGTAGAATATCTCAACCAGAGATTCCAAATCAACAGTCCACCAAACAATGGCAAAGCCTTCAAGTTTCCACAATAAAATGGGGAAAAATATGTACAACATAGTACAGTTTGTCATAAGCTAAATGTATCTGTTTACTTATTTTGAGATTATAGTCATTTTATTATTTTGGTTCTAAATGCCATTTATTTTATGAAATGACATTGTCAGTAGATGGTAGAAGGTTTACTTAAATGTCCTTATTTGTCTAAATAAATAAGGATATGACTTTTTAAAAATAAACTTTTACTGGTAAATAAATTCCTAAAATCTGGAAAACCCTAGACATGAATCTGAAATTAGTTCTGAAGGACTGAAAATTGGAAACCTGGCTTTATGCTATCTTTAAAAGAAAATAACAAATCAAATTGCTTTTTCAAAAGGATTGGTTAAATAAAGGCAATTTTAAAGAAATAGAAAAAAATCAGATACTTTAATTTTCTGCCGTAAGTTTAGCCCAATTTCAGAGATTATATTAACAATATGTAATTTTACATTTTTCTGACCCACGTTGTACTTTGAGTATTACTGTTTCCTTGACTTTTTATTTTATATCACTTTCTGGGTCCAAAGTCAATGTAGAGTCCCAGGTTTTATTTTGACTCCCAAGATGTTTAAGTTCACAGAAAAATTATAATAAAGAAATTAAAAAAAACAAAATAGAATAGAATTTGAAAAAAAAGTAATAATAATTTTAGAGGTATGACAATGGATTTGGAAGTATAGCAAGTAAACGAATGTATAGCTTAGATGGCCTAGATGCTCTGACTGCTAAATTACTAGGGTAAGGAACATGCTGCTTCTCAAAAATATTCTTGATGCTTAGCTTTAAGCAAAATCTATTTCTCTCTCCCACCCCTTCTCTTTATCCCTCTTTCTTTTTTTCCTTTTCCCTCACCACATACTTTTTTGGATTGAGTAGAAGTATTCGGTCACTTGCTCTTTGACCCAAGAGCCTCCTGGGACTATATATTCATTTAAAGAATGAGTCCCTTTAGTTACCTAAAGTGTCCTCGAACCAAATTGTTTCCAGATGTTTACAAATATTTCAAGGAAATATCCACACCGTTTTTATGGCCGAGTGATAAAGGACTCCACAGTTTCTGTTGAGTTGTAAAATACGAATCAAGTCCTTAGTCTAAAAAAAAAAAAAAAAAAAAAAAAAAACCTTCCATTTGGCAAGAATCTGCTACATGCCAGGCACAGTGCTAGGCACATCAAGACCTTGTCTCATGTAATGCTCACGAAAACCCTAGAAGGGGGTATTACCATCCTCATCTTAGAGAAAAGGCATGTGAATAACTTGACAGAACTAGTGAGCTCTGGAAACGGGCATGACTGTCCCAAGGCCACGTTCTTAGCCCATGTGTCCTGCTGCTCTCTCCAAGCAAAGCTCTTCTTCCATTACCTTCAGACAAGAAGGAAAAGAAAGAACTCACATAAGCTGTGTGGCCTCCTAGAACATCCAAAAAGATTGCTCTTAAGAGGCTAGAGAGGGAGGCTTGTAAACCAAGAGCCCTTCTTTAGTTTCAACAAGTACCTTCGGTGGACTTTCATAGAATGTGATTTCAACAGACTGCTAATGTGTGATGTCAAAATTTTCTCGGTATTTAAAAAACAATTTTCACATATGGGGTTTTGAAATTTGCTTGTTTAGTGTTTACACTGTTCCAACTTGTAAAAAATAAATCCCAACTGGTCAAGGTGACCTTTTTTTTTAAAAAAAAAAAAAAAACAGCTCTTACACTCATGGAAACTATGCTTTTATTTTTAACCATGCAGTACCTTGAAAAGAGGCTATTATTAGTAGGAAAACGTAATTGAGTTGCATTTGGGGTGGGGTGGAGAACTGTCCAGTCAATTCTTGATGATTCTAACTAATAGAGAAGCAAGGCAGAGCCATTTACGACACCCTCAATAAACATGAGCTCAGTTGCCCTAAACAAAAGATAGACAAAGTCTTCTGGATTTATGTTCAGAAACTTTGTATGGTTTCTTTGTTTTCCTCACTTAGGAGATACACATTTCTAGTGAGTTTTGCCCACGTTTAATTTCCAAATGATTTTGGATTCTCAAAGTATAGACCCTCTGATGATGAAATGAAGTAACACTGGAGAGTGCAAGTTAGAGAGGTGTCAACTGTAGATTTTAAAGGAATCTGCCAAGTGGGAAATCCATATGCAGGCAATTAAGAGGTGACTCTGTTTGTTCTGGAAACGTCTTGCATGGAATTGACTGCCCAAACTGCTGCAGCCCCCAGTCTCCTACCGATGTTAAATGTCATCTGTTCATGCCACCTCTTTCTCTGTTCTCATCAAATAGCTACCCCCTAAGGCTAGAATTTGAATCAGTGTCAGAAATTGCTGACCTTGGCAAGTCACATTTTTCCTTAGTCCCACTCCCCAAGGCATCACAGAACTCTCAGCCTTTTGACCTTGCTGAAAACTGTGGAATTATTTGAATGAGAAATTCTCTTTCCCCTCTCCTCTTCCTTCCCCTTCTGCTTCCCCGGCTCTCCAATACCACCATAGGTCTTTTTTTTTTTTTTTTTTTTAAGAAAAGCTGGGTCATAAAATGTAGAGCTGCCTGCTTTTGCCCTCTTCTGTTTTTAGTCCACTTAGCCAACGTTTTTTCCAAGCTGCCTTTCTCCACTCACCAGACCATGTTTTTTAGAAGTATCTGGAACACAAACAGCAACTTGTTTTCCGTACCCTGGACTAAAAAAATCTACCCATCTTTTTTATGTAATGTTGTTTCAAATCATCCTTAAGTGAGTTTAATGCTGGTGAAAGGTCCCAGATTGACAGCCTTGGAGGCATATGCTCTGTATTTTTAACTATAGCAGGGTGAAGCGACATCAGCTACTGCCAAGGAAATCCACAGCGGTGCTTTCCAGTCCTGGAAGAGTGCTTGTCGGATCAAACAGGTACATGTCCAAGGGAACACTCAGTCCCGTCCTGATGCTGCGTCCTCCATGAAGCCTTCCCTGCCAGATGTGACAACCCGGCCTCTGTACCCCTAGCGTTTTGCTGTTTCCTGCTTATTGCAGAGCTTTATATTAGCGTTGATTAGACCTCAATCTATATGCACACTTTCCTCCACATTTTGCTCCCTCAAACCCCATAATAAAGAAATCAAGCAGACATTATCTTTGTGTGTCAAGTGTGGCACATTTAGACAGAAAAGAGCCAAGACTGATATCTAGATTTTCTAACTCGAAATTCAAAATTCTTTTAGTCTCTTGTCTATCAAAACGAATCATTTTCAATCTTCCAAGTCTGGATGAAAGTAACTCCCAAATCACCTCTCCTTTCATTGTGTCTTGCAGGTTGCTTTATCAAATCCCCTGGCCCTCAATCAGCCTTCTAGAGCTGGTGAGTTGCTTCCCAGCCCGTTGCTAGTCCAGACTTGGATCATCCTTTGACAAGACTTCCCAAAGCCTGAGTTGACTCTTATCAGCCTTCCCAGGATGTAGCCCTGGTCTTCTCACCAGCAGTCTCAGTGCCTTCCTGCATTAGATGTACAAGGCAGGTGGTTGCAGCCACAGCTGATGTAAGCCAACACATCCTGGCCCAATTTCCCCTGGCTCCCTTTTTTCAGCCCAAAATGAAGACATAAGAAGCTCAGAAGAAGGAATAAGTTTACTGAAAACTCAAAAAAACCCTGGTCCAAAGCCAACATTTCAGCCTTAGGAAAAAAATATTGATTAGATTCCCTAAGCTGGGAAATTAATAAACTGATTGGTTCTAAATTGTAGTTTGGAAGTCAAGTGACTGTCACCTTGTTCCAAGGCTCACTTTATGTGAAATCCAGTTTTCCTTTTCAAATAATGTACTTCTTTGCACGGTTTTCTCAATCAATTGCAAAATTATAGGTTTATGCTGACTATAACTTATCACTTGCCAAATTATTTTGAAAAAAAAAGAAATCCCAAGAAGTGTTGGAAGGTTCAGAATGCTGAGGAAGACGAGACAGTGAGGCATTTCTTAACACTCTTCCAAGATGCTCCAAGCTGTATAATGCCTAAAGCATTTGGGATTCAAAATCTTCTTTAAACACAGGAATATATCTGTTCCAACAGACTCTTCTGATAATTTTCCAAATAATGATTTCTTACAGGTTTGAAATTCACACCGTTTGGAATCACTTCAGGGTCGTAGAAACTTCTCTCAGGAGCTACAAGAAAAGATCTGATCAAGCCCCTGTGAGGTAAGGGGTCTGCCCTGGAAAAGAGAGGGTAGAACCGAGAAACAGGCCTGTGGAGTGAAAGGAAAGGAGTCGGGGTTCTCGTTTAAGTTTGGAGTTGTGGGTCACCTGGTAGATTGAGGTACACTTGAATGACAAGAGAAAGGAGCAGAAGCAAGTTTGAAGGAAGGAAGATCTCAGGATTGGACATGTTAAAAGTATCCTGAATACGTGCTCTGTGAGGCACCTCGATGGATTCATCTCTCCAATTATGTGTTTGGCTCTTTTGTCTCCTCCATATCATACACGTCTTTAGTATCCTCCAAAGCTTGGCTTGATGCTGAACACAATGAATAGCCATTAGCTGAATGATTAGTAGTAGGTAAAATTCTCTACTATCAGCTTACCTGAAATATGATTAATATTTCATTGTTTGGAGAAAAGGGCCGACATATATCTGAACTTTGGCTCCATTAATGTAAATACAGTAAAGGCGAGGGACTCACACTTAGGAAATGTAAATAGCTTAAGCCATTTCAGCTTTACAAGTCTTCACAAATCTGGAATTGTAGCCTTTAGAAATGGTGCCTTCTGATGTTTTGCTAAATTACAAAAAGACTGCTTTTCCAGAACTTAAAAAGAAAAACCCTTCCTTTCTGGGGAAATTACAGGCAGTGCCTGAATTACAGGCTCTAACTTTCAAACAACTGGAACTCACAAAATAATTACTCCCTTTTCACACCCCACTGTGCCCAAACATTCCCTCTCCTGTCAGCTGCTTCCATATATGAAGAAAAGGCTTAGAAGTTTTAGAGAAAACCGGGCTACAGAAACAGAGGAAA
>PVKH010015017.1:0-10442 GCA_004027955.1 Chaetophractus vellerosus | reverse complement strand
TGCCTGTCCGTGGCAGCTTTTTGCCCCGCCCACGCGGCTCCGGCCCGCCCATGGCGGCTTGCCATTCTCAAGGCGGTCTGCCCGCTAGGAGAGGTCCCCGGGAACCGAACCCAGGGCCTCCCATGTGGTTTCCCAGCGAGCTCTTTATCCACTGAGCTATCTAGCCGGGCCCTCTCTATTGTTTTTAATTCTCAATTTCATTTAATTCTGTTCTAATCTTTGTTATTTCTCTCCTTCTGCTTGCTTTCAGATAGTTTGCTGTTCTTTTTCTAGGCCCATCAGGTGTGCAGTTAAGTCTTTGATTTTAGCTCTTTCTTTTTTAATGTAAAAATGTAAATTTCCCTCTAAGCACTGCCTTCACTGTATCCCATAAGTTTTGATATGTTATGTCCTCATTTTCGTTTGGTTCAAGATATTTACTGGTTTGTCTTACAATTTCCTCCTTAACCCATTGATTGCTTAAGATTGTATTTTTTAACTTCTATATATTTCTGAATTTTCCAATTCTCTACCCATTATTGATTTCCAGCTTCATTCTGTTGTGGTCAGAGAAAGTGCTTTGTATAATTTTAATCTTTCAATATTCACTGAGACTTGTTCTATGACCTAAGATGTGGTCTTTCCTGGAGAATGATCCATGAGCACTTGAGAAGAAAGTATATCCTGCTGTTTAGGGGGTGCGATGTTCTGTATATGTCTGTTAGATCTAATCCCTTTAACATATTATTCAAGATCTCTGTTTTTCATTGTAGATCCTCTGTCTAAATGTCCTGTCTCTTCTTGCTGACAGTGGTGTATTGAAGTCCCTCACCATGATTGCAGAGGTGTCTATTTCTCCCCTCAGTTTTGCCAGTTTTGCCTCAGACATTTTGGGGCACCCTGGTTGGGTGCATAAATATTTATGATTGTTCTTTCTTCATTGTAGATTGCACCTTATATTAATATATAGCACCCTTCTTTGTTTCTTACAACAGTTTTGCACTTAAAATCTATTTTGTCCAATATTTGTATCGCTACTCCAGCCCTTTTTTAGTTTCTGTTTGTGTGGAAAATCATTTTCCAACCTTTCATTTGCAACCTATTTGTGTCGAGATTAGATAAGTTGCTGGTAGACAGTAAATTGATGGGTCATATTTTTTATCCATTCTGCCCATCTGTGTTTCTTAACTGGGGAGCTTATCTATTAACATTCAATGTTATTACTGTGAATTTTTTTCTTTCGGCTTTTATATATCATATCTTATTTTTGTTTCTCATTTTACCCTTTTAGTTACACTTAACTAGTACTCTTCCTTTCTCCTCTCTTTTCCTTTCAACCTGCAGAACTCCCTTTTAGTAGTTCTTGAAAGGCCAGTCTCTTGCTGACAAAGTCTCTCAATTTCTGTTTTGTTTTGTTTTTTTTAAAGATTTATTTATTTTAATTACATATCTCCCCCCCCCAACCGCTGCGGCAATGCGCCGAGAGTGGTCACTGCGCAGGTGCGGCCCTCCCCGCCCGTGGGCGGCCTCTGCTTCCATTCACGGGCCGACTTTCAGTTCGCGGGTGGCTGGCTGCGCTCCATTCGCGGGCGACCCGCCCTGCCCGTGGCGGCTTTCGCCCTGTTCGTGGCAGCTTTTTTTTCCCTGCCCACGGCGGCTCTGGCCCACCCATGGCGGCTTGCCATTCTCAAGGCGGTCTGCCCGCTAGGAGAGGTCCCCGGGAACCGAACCCGGGGCCTCCCATGTGGTATGCCGGCGCCCTATCCACTGGGCTATCAAGATAAACTATTCTGTTTATCTCTGAATAGTTTAATCTCTCCTTCATTTTTGAAAGATAATTTTGTTGGATACAGAATTCTTGGCTGGAAGTTTTTCTCTTTCAGCACCTTAACTATGACATTCCACTTCTTTTTGCCTCCATTTTCAGATGATAAATCAGCACTTAATCTTATTGAGGATCCCTTATATGTGCTGGATCTCTTTTCTCTTGCTGATTTCAGGATTCTCTATCTTTGGCATTTGACAGTCTGGTTATATGTATCTCAGAGTAGATCTGTTAGGATTTATTCTGTTTGGAGTACACTATGCTTCCTGGACATGTACATCCATGTCTCTCATAAGAGTTGGGAGATTTTCAGCCATTATTTCCTCAAACACTCCATCTGCCCCTTTTCCTTTCTCTTCTCCCTTTGGGACACCCAAAATGTGCGTGTTTGTGTGTCTTCTATTGTCATTCAGTTCCCTGAGAATCTGCTGAATTTTTTCCATTTTTTTCTCTATCTGTTCATCTGTACAATTTTGGATATCCTAAATTCCAATTTACTAATTCTTTCCTCTGCCTGTTCAAATCCACTGCTGTGTAATTCTAGTGTATTTTTAATTTTTTCTACTGTTCATCTCATTCCCCTACTATCTGTTCTTTTTCATGTATGTTTAGAATTTCTTCTATATGCTCACCCACTGTCTTCTTAATATCTTTTATATCTTCCTTCATCTCCTTGAATTGATCTAGGAGATTTGTTTGTATATCTTTAATTAGTTATACCAAATTCTTCATCTCCTCCAGGATTTTAGTTTGTTCCTTTGACTGGGCCATACCTTCCTGTTTCTTAGTGTGGCTTGTAATTTATTGCCAATGTCTAAGCATCTGTTTATATTGATGGGTTTTCTCCATTGGTCAGTTTTGCTCTCTTGCCTTGAGTTTTTTCTGTTTGCTTTGTGCTAAGGCTCTTCTTTAGAATTACCTGTGTTTAAATGAAAAAATAAAAGAATTAAAGAAAAGAAAAAGAAAAGGAAATGAGGAAAACAAAGGAGAAAAGAAAGAAAGGGAAAGAAAGAAGAAAGGAAAAAGAAGGAAAAGGAGAAGAAAAGAAAAAAGAACCAGACCTCCCTCTCAGGCCACCGGCATCTGGTTAGGCTCCTCCTTGCCGGCCACCTGCAACCATGCCACTCCTTGGGTAACGAGATGAGGAGGGAAAAATGTGGGCCTTCCTCTCAGACCACCCGCATCTGGCTAGGCACCCCTTCACCCACCATATTGCCCGGTGGCCCACTGTTTCCCCAAGGCCCAGCTGGACAAGCCCTCTCCAGCTTCCCACTCCAATCACCCCTGCATCCCTATGACTTCCCCTATGCTTGGCATGCCTGCCTGTCTTCCTGCAGCTTCTGGAGGAGGAGTGAAGTCCACTGCTTCCCCTTGCACCATCTTGGCTCCCCTAGAGCTTATTCTTGATTCCAACTATACCCTCATGCCTCACATCCAAGCCATTTTACTGCCTACTAATTTTGCCTACCAGTATTTCCCAAATTTGGTACTTCCTCTCTTGTCTGATTCCCATTGCCCTTATTAAGACTCCTTCATCTCTCACCTGGACCTCTTACATGGATTCCTTTCTCTTGGCTTGCCCTTTTGAAACCCATACAGTTTACCTAGTGTCACACCACTTAGTGTGCAGTAACTCAGAGTTAACCATGCTGTCCTGCCAACCCATACCTCAGTGATATTTCCAAAATACAAAGTTGACTTTATTCCCTGGATTAAAGCTCCTCTGAAGCCCCCTTTCTTTTACAGGTTGAAAACAAAACTCTCTATGACCAAACCTCTGAATACAGCCTCACTTTCAATGACTCCACCCATCAAAATTTGTCTGGTGGATCAGTGGCACTGTTACCTCTTGGTCTGCATCAATGCTGGGACCTCTGCACAAAGTTCCTTCATTATATATAACTACTATTCATCCTCTAATACTCATCTCAGTCATGACCCCTCCAAGAAACTTCTCTAATCCCAGTCCTCTCCATTTCCACCCACAAATTGGGGTCTTTCTATATAAGTTTTCTATGACTGGTGTGAAAATTACCACCAACTTAGTGGCATAAAACAGCCCAAACTTATTACTTCACAGTTCTGTGGGTCAGTCCAATATGGATCTCACTGGGCTAAAGTCAAAGCATTGGCATGGCTCATTCCTTTCTGTAGACTGTGGAAAAGGATCCAGTCCTCGCCTTTTCAAGCTTCTAGAGGCCATCCACATTCCTTGGCTCATGGCCCCCTTCTTCCATCTTCAAAGCCAGCAATGGCCAATCAAGTACTCCTCATCTGGCATTACTCTGACTTATTCTTCTGCCTCCCTATTCCACTTTTAAGGACACTTGTGATTATTTTGGGCCCACCCAGATAACCCAGGATAATCTCCCTTTCTTGAGGACAGATGATTAGCAACCTTCATTCCCCTTTGCCATATAATGTAACATCCTCATTGGTTCTGGGGATTGAGACACAGACATTTTTGGGAGGGCCATTATTCTGCCTATGATAATGTCCCTTTGAATGTTCCCCATAAACCTCTGTCTCTATCATTCTACATAATAAATATTGCAATTAGAATTTGTATATTGGTCGATCTCCCTGGCTTAATTTTGACTTTCTTGTAACCTTATTAATTTTTTAATCCCTATATTAAGAGCAAATAGCTAACCCTCAGTAAAAGTTTTTTGAAAGAATGTAGAGAATTCAAATGCCTTCTAACCATCTAGAATCCTTTTATGTACCAACACAGGAGATGGATTAACCTGCGCTCAGTAATTGGAGTTTATACGTGTTAATAATTCCATTTCTGTGAAAATGGGTCATCCATTATATACTGATAATATAAATTGTATTACTCTTATTGTTATAACAAACATGAGTCTCTTACGTGACAGATATTGTTCTTAGGGCTTGTCATGTGTTAATTTACATAGTTTTTACAACAATCCTCTGGTGTAGCTACAGTTATCCTTGCCCATTTTATAAATGTGGAAACTGAGGCATGAGAGATTGAACAGTTTACCTAGTGTCACACCACTTAGTGTGCAGTAACTCAGAGTTAACCATGCTATCCTGCCAACCAAAACAACCCCTTCTGTGGCCCGTCTACACAAATGGGAGGTCACTGTAGTTAATTTGAAATGTTGTTTATTCCTCATGAAACTCAATAGCCCTTAGCCTCATGGGTTTAAGAAAAGAACTAACCGAATTAACTGGCTCCATCGGAGATTTCCAGCCAGCCAACTTCTAAGACACGTAGGCTAAGGGCCTCGAGCGTAAAAATGAGCTGTGTATTATCTTTCAAAGCCACCTTGGTCTTTGGGAAAATCCTTGGGCCTAACTGCGAGTCCATGCATGATCATTTTGTCAGTTTGATGAGAGTCAGTCCCAGGGGAAGGCCAGCATGCCATGGAGAAAAGATGGAGGGAAGTTGCACATTAAATCTGTAGCTGCTTATAGCATCTGCCTTTGATGCTGTCTCTAGGGGACATACTGATCGCATCCTCTCAGTCAACAAATTCTATGTCTTAGCAGCAGTTCTGAAGGGGAAGAGCCCTTTAAGGCATTTTGTACTGACAAGGGTATTTCTCTTACAGCTCTAGAATGTAATAGAAGCCATCAAAGGCAAGGGATATTAGGAGGTTGTTTTGCGCGAGGGCGACAGAATTCCTGCGTTTTCAGGCGACTTGCTCACTTATGTCAGTTCAATTAGTGGCAGGGTAAACTAATAATGAGTATTTGTTAGTTTGGGTACTATTTGATTTTCGAGGTTGATCCTGTTCTGTTGCAAACAACTTTGTTTAGGAAGGTAATGATATCTTTCACTGAATTCAAAGCTCCTGCTAACTGTAACCTGGCCGATCTGTAATCCGAAGAAGTAGGGGAAGAAAGCGTGAGTGACACTAAAAGGATATCATCATCCCAGGATGCCTTCAGGAGCCCTGAGGTGAAAAGGAAACTGTTTTTCCTCCACTCTATAGACACAGTGGGCAAGATGCGAGATTTTATTTCCTTATGTGGGCCATAGGCTGAGGCATAACTTCTTGTAGAAAGCTTGGCCACTGCCGGGTGAATTCTGTGAATCCAGTCTTTCTCTCAGTTTTCTATAGCAGGCATCTTCAAATAGTCTGGTAGAACCAATAATAATTGAATAATAATTAAATAACTTCTGATTATTTTTTGAAGACAGTTTTACATATTCTTTTGTTTTAGTATGAGCCAATGTAAATTCCTTTACCTTTTAAAAATAGAAAGTTAGCATGTTTATTAATTTTTAAATTCAACAATATAAAAGCCTACAATTATGGTAGAAATTGGTATTCCATTGTTCTCCCACGCACAAGAATACTGCTAATAATTGGGACATATATCCTTCTAGAACTTTTTCCCTTCTGCCTGTGTGTATATGTCCCCTTTTTAAATGAAACTAGAATCAATGGGAACATATTTTTCTGTAATGATACTCAGCGGAGTGTTTTTACTTTGGGTACATATAGATCTGTCATCTGTCCTAATAGCTCTGTCGTATTCCAGAGTTACGTGGGGGCCACTCAAGTCGTATCCAGGTTTTTTGTTTTTTTTTTTCCTATTTGAAGGAAAAATTAAAAGAGCTCCATTTTTTTTTATATCTTTGCAAATTTATGTCATTATTTTCTTGGAATAAATTCCTAAAAGCTGGACTTTCTAGGTACCAGAGGTATTTTCACTTTAGACATTGATTTAAAAAATTGCTTCATTGCACTCCAAAAAGTCATCAATTTATACTCCTATCAACAATTTCCCCACTTTCCAACTATTCCTATTGCTGCTCTAACAAATTACTTGGTGGCTTAAACAATACAGTTTATCTTATACTTCTAGAGGTCTACAGCCCGAAAGGGAGCTCACTGGGCTGAAATCAAGGTATCAGCAGGACTGATTTCCTTTTGGAGCATCTGAGGAAGAATCCATTTCCATGCCTTTCCCAGCTTCTACAGGCCACCACATCCCTTGGCTTGGTGCCCCATTCCCCCATCTTCAAAGCCAGCAATGCCCCCTGCCAAATCATCCTCAGGCTGCCATCTCCCTGGTCCTTCTGATTCCTCTTGCACCTTTAAGGACCCTTCTAGCTACATTGAACCCATTTGGATAATCCATGATGGTCTCTATATAGTAAGGTCAGCTAATAAGTGACCTTAATTGTACCTGCAACCTTAACTCCCCTTTGCCATGTAAGCAAACATACTCGCAGGTTCTAGGGACTAGGACACAGACAGAATTAGAGGTTTTCTGCCCATCACACTCATCAACACTAGGGGTTCTATGTCTTCTGAATCTAAAGTGAAAGATGTGTATATCACTACTCATTTAAAACTTTGAATGAGATTGTGCATCTTTTCGTAAACGTGTTGTTCTTTTCTTAATGAATGGGTTACTCATACTGTTTGCCCTGACCCTGCTGTCTTGTTTCTTGTTTATTTATTGGAGTTTTGAATATATTAAGGATATTGATTACATGTGTGTCGCATATGTGTAATTAATTTTCCCCAACTCCACATTCTTTAGGATTATTTATTATCTCTGTACTGAAGCTTAAAAAAAAATGTTTGCAACCACATTCCTTCTTTGCTCGTTTCCTTCTAGCTTTGGTGTCATATCTTTGAAAATAAAATATCACCAACTTGGGAATATTTAGCAACCCCAAAGTTGCCTGCAGTTCAATTTTGCCTCTCTTTAAAGGTCCTGTGGTTCTGATTTCTTCCTTAAAGCTCCCAGGTACATAAATATGTAAGCAAACCTCCCCCAAGTGGTTTGCTACAATAGTCTGCAGCTAGCCAAAGGGGATTGTGCCGAGGGTCCTGTCTTGAAAAATTCTCAAGCTGGAGGCCTGATTTGACTTTGATTTGATATTTGTTAAACACCTTTATTTACAGAATATATAATACTAATTTTGAGCATGCCTGGTATATTAGGCATTGTAGAGAAATGGTAGCGGCACAATAGACTGTGAAAGTCCTTTAATTCTGAAAGCAGGAACGGTACCTCTTTAGAGTCCAAAGAGTGACCATTAGCTCCACTCTGGCCTTAGCCCTCTTCCCCCTCTCGCTATCCCTGTCAATTCCCTTATCCACTGTCCCACTGGTTTTGTTTTGTTTTTTCCATCTCTCTTTCAGTTTAAAATGTTCCTAACTCTCTCATTTACTACCTCTTTATTCTATCTTCAATTTACTGTTGGTTAGTATCCTTTTGTTTTTAAGAGTATAAAAGTGTATGTTTGAAAGTGATGCTATAGTCTGGAATCCTACCAAAGAACCCTTCCATCCCCATATTTGACTGAGGTTATTCTGTAACAGATTGATAGGCTCTTTTTGGTAAAAGATTTGTAATGTTTTGTTATTATTTTGAAATACAGAGTCATTTGCATTACTTAAAATTTGGGAGTTATCTGGGCGGTGGTTCGTTGTATATGAGCTGAAGGGTTACAATTTATTGTTATGTCAATATTTGGTTAAATATACAATAAAAATCAGAGATTATATATAATAATGGCATAGAATTAAGTACTCTTATTTTCCAGTTTTCATGAATTCAGATATTCATAAATAAGCACAGACATCTAACATAAAAGTAGACAAATTTATATGCTGTAATTCTGAATCTAAAATGTCTTAATTTTTACAATTTTCAAAGTTTTTGTCAAATGCCTGGTGGAAAGATGGTGTTTTTCTTAAAATATCAGTTGTTCCAGTGTCAAATTTCTTGAATACATAATGCTAGATTTAAATATATATATATATATATTTACAATTTTCTAAAAAAACAGTACTTGAACTCCTAGCCTAACATGGTACCTCTTTCTCTTGAAATAACTTGATTGTAGATTTCTTTTTCCTTTCTCCATTAGGATGAATTGACCATAATTAGTTGGTTTATTTTCATGAGCAGATAGATCCATGATTGAAGAATTCATCATTGGATATAAAAGAATCTTAACTTACTGTTGGGCTCTAAGCTTCTGTATTATTTCCCTCAAGTCAGATCTTATATTTGGTATATTTCAACCCTGATCCCCACCTGTCTCCCTGCCATTTGGTAAATTCTACTGTTACCAAGGAGAAATTAAGGCACAGCAGAGTCAATGAATTTCAGCCCCCTTTTGATCTGTTCCGTTCACCCTTCCTTCTTTGTTACAGTGCAAGCAGTCCAAGGAGGCTCCTGCCTCAGGGCCTTTGAACTAGTCACTCTCTTTGTCTTAGATGTTCTTACCACATTGTTCAGTTTCTCATTTCATCACAGTCTTTGCTCAAATAGCATCTCATAATAGAGGCCTCCCCTGATGCCCTGTCTGAAATGCTAGACATTCCCCATGCATTAGAACTTTCTCCTCTTACCCTACTTCACTCCTCTTCCCAGGCCCAACCATTACCTGATAGATAATGTTTAGTCAATTATCTGTTCACTGCTTGTCAAATCCCTGCCCCACCCATTACAGCAGGGCTTTGTCTTTTTGTATCCCTAGAAGCTGGAATAGTACCTAGCACGTGGTAGATAATTCAATAAAGATTTGCAGAATATATGAATGAGGTATGACTATTATCTTCTATTAGTATGTAAGAATGCTGAATACCAAAAAGAATTAGGATTTTACATTTTACCCGCTCATAAACTGTCAAGCCTACACAGTGTGTGATATTATGGAATAGGATTTTTAGGTCTGTACCAAAATGCATCTCAACTTTGGGATGTTAAGTAATAGCAAATGAATAGCCATTCTGCCGGCTCCCTTCTGGAACACACAGACTAGCCAGTGCGTGAATCTTCGTCACTGTTCTGAAATGAAAGCTCATGATCAATAGCCTTTTATTTATTGTTCCTCTAACACGTGTGTCTCATAAGATTCACCGGTGGATCACTGAGTGGCATCCATCATTGAGAGGTAGTTGAAAACAAGGAGTTTGGGGTCCAACTGCATGGGCTCGAATCCCACTTCTTCTACTTACTAGCCATGTGTCCTTGGGTGAGTTACTTAGTTCTCTGTCCTCTTTGCTTCAACTGTAAAATGTACTAAAGAGACTTCTTAATAGGGTACGTGTGAAGATTCCGTGAGTTAATACATGTGCACTGCTTAGCACAGGTGCCAGGAAAATGGCTAGTGTTCAATCATGTTAGCTGTGATTTCAATGATAAAAAAATAGCAGTAGAGTAAGAATAACAATATGTACTCACAGTTACTTTTTAAAGGATATTATGACTTTGTTGTTAGATCCCCAAACTTTTTTTTAACAAAAATTTTCACACTCCATTGGCATTAAGAATGTCATGTTGGGAGCAGATGGCTCAAGTGCTGAAGAGCCTGCTTCCCACATGGGAGGTCCCAGGTTCGGTCCCCAATGCCTCCTTAAAAACTAAAAAAGAACAAGCAAACAAATGAAAAAATCAACTCAGGGGCGCCAACGTGGCTCAGTGGTTGAGCGCCGGCTTCTCACATACAAGGTCCCAGGTTCAATCCCCAGCCAGGTTCCTCAAAAAAAGAATGTCATGTTTGAAGCAAATGGAATGTGTACATACAGTCTCAGATCCATTAGTGACTTTAAAAGCAAGGGCTATATGAAGGAGTTACTGATGAAGGAATTGGCCATTACCCCATAACAATTAACACCTGGATAACGCCTTT
>PVKH010015016.1:0-16260 GCA_004027955.1 Chaetophractus vellerosus | reverse complement strand
AGATCATCCTCAAGCCAGAGGTGATGTATTTCATAAGTTCTTGCCTGCTTCAACTCAGTGCTTCTTGAGGCATTCAAACAGTGCCAAATACCCCCATAAGCAAAGGGACATCTACTTGAAGAAAAGTGTTATCTCTGGCTGAAGATCATGTTGCTCATTTCCTGGAGTTCATGGATGGATCGGTTTTAGGGAATCCACCAACCAATTTAAATATAATCCACAGTTATGTATGCATGCACATAGCTTTCACTAGATTTTCAAAGAGATCTATTACCCTATAAACATTACTCTTTGCCTAGAACAGTCCTTATTATACCAGTTGTCTTTGCTAAGTATTAAGAGCTCCTATTAGTCTCTAAAGTGCCCTTTTTTGGTCAATAATTATATAGTCACCTTATTTCTGGTCCTCTTTGAAAAACATCAGTTAATGAAATTCAAGCAATCAAGGGATAAAACAACAAAACGCTCGAGAAAAAAGAAAAACAAAGCAAAATAACTAGAGAAATTATCATAAGAGAATATAAAAAGAATATTGCTTGATGAATAAAAATATCATAATTACCAAAAATTGGGAGGTGAAGGAGAATTGCAAAGAAGTTAAAAATACTAAATTCTTCCCCTTTCATTATAGAGTGTCAAGGAAAACAATGTAAAATTAAAATAGGAGTTAAAAAATAATTTTTCAAATTCTTTAATAATGTATCTCTTTTTTTTTTAGCTTGACTGTTATTTTTAAAACAAATACTCTTTTAGTGCAGAACTATTTTTCAAAAGTCCAGCAATATCATCAGTTTGACCTTGGTTTCTTGTTGTCTTAAGTTCAAGTAAAGTCAAGTGTAATATCCGTAGTAATAACTTGTATAGGATGATCTGACTTCAATGAAAAAAATTGCATGTCTATTTCTTTATGTAGTTCTGTGTATATAGAGAGATATCTGGAATGATACTAAGGGAAGCTCATGGCAATTTTTTTCCCTCTCAGTGTTATACTTTCCTATATGGCTTGAATTTCTATAGTGAACTTGTATCATTCTTATGAGAATACTTATAAAGTAATAAAAAAAGAACATCAACCCCAGAGTCAAAATTTAAGCAGGAATTAAGTAATAAAATTAGTCCTAAAGGTAAAATCAAATAAAGCCAAAATTACCTTCTGGAAATTCCTTAAATAACTTGTAAAAGACAATATTCTAAGATTATATATATAATATAATTTAGTATTGTAATGAATTTTAGCAATTGGAATTAGAATTAGTATTAGAAACAAATACAACTTTGCATAGCAAAAATAAAAGTAAATGTAAAATAAAATATTTAAAGTATTTTAGATTACATTATTCAAATAATATCTATTTTATTTTGCTAATTGTTTATAGTTGAATATGCATCAGTTAAATGCTTGCATGAGACAACCTAACTTAATGTCCTGGAGTTGCCACCACTTTAAAAAGCAGTAATAAAGTCCTGGAAAAATAATTTGAGGACAGGATTTAGAATGAGTCTGTTTCCATCATAAGATAATCTAAATATAGCTCTTTCAAATAGTTTAATTTTTTTCAGGGTTATTTCCCTGGCCTGGGTGCATTAGCCAAAATATGACCTGACAAATAACTACATGGGGCTGTACAGTACCAGACATTTTTTTTTAAGATTTATTTTTTTTTATTTATTACATATCCCCCCTGCTTCTGCTTGCTCTTGCTGTGTGTCCATTCTTCTGTGTTTTTCTATGTCTGCTTCTTGTCTCCCCCGGTCTTTGTGGCGGCGTGCCAAGTCGGCCCTCCACGGCAGCGGCTCGCTCCATTCGTGGGTGGCTCCATTCCGTTTTCACAGGCGGCTCCGCTCCATGTTTTGCGGGCAGCAGTCCTCCATGTTTTTGCGGGCTGCCGGCTTCTGCACTTCGCAGGCAGCAGCTCCGCTTTTCACGGGTGACTTTGCCATGCCCGTGGGGGCTCTGCCCTGCCCGTGGCGGCTTTTTGCCTTGCCCACGGCGGCTTTTGCCCCACCCACGGCAGCTTTCCTTTCTCAAGGCCGTCTGCCCGCTCGGAGAGGTCCCCGGGAACCGAACCCGGGGCCTCCCATGTGGTACCCCAGAGCGCTCTTTATCCACTGAGCTATCTAGCCGGGCCCAGTACCAGACATTTTAATGTTGAAAAGTGGCTGCCACAAAGATGATAATTTGGGTAATGGATGGACTAATCCATCCCTCAGGTCTTGTATTGCCTATTCTGGCTGGGCTGACAAATGACCACATACTTTTCATCCACTGTCCTCCCTCCTCCTCTATCCCCACAAGACTTGACTATTTTATGCGAACTTGTCCTCTCTGATGTGATCTCAGTAAATTTCTGGGGTTCTCTATGGTCAGCAAAATAAAATCAAACACATCATGCAGACAGGCCAATCCAACCTTAGCCCCAGGCAACCAATCCTCCAGCTATACCAAATTCAACCCGATTCTGCAGGCTCGAGGCTATGGTCCTCAACTCTGCTGCCTCTATACCTTTATTCCCCTGCTCCCTCCAGCAACAAGCACTGGATTGAGTAGAGCGCCTTCACTGTGCTGGAGGCTGTGGGGGATCCTTAGTGATGGAGACAAACATATAAATTTTTAACTCAAATACAAGGCAAAATTGATCAGTGCTGCGAGAGGGAGACATAGAGCCATAGGAACCTGAAATAGGGAGGAAAAAGTTTTGACCAGAAGCCAGTGAAGTGGGTGATATTTAGATTGGTGAGTGGGTAGAAAGAACTGTACCAATGAGAGGAGTAAAACTCCCTCAAGAAAACGGCTAAACAATGTGCCCTTTTCAACAATTGTTTAGTAGTGCTGTAATATAGTAGCATGAAAGCTTTAAAGACCATAATGGAAAGACTGATTAGAGGACGTGTGAAAATGAGGAACAGTCTATTCAATACAGGAGTGAAGCATGTGGGGTCAGACCTGGAGAAGGCAGTCCAAGGTTGGCATCTTTTCTATGTGCCCCTTGCCCTGATCCTGCCTGCAGACTCCATCCTCTTGTCATTAGCAGCTGGCTATGCTTCAGCAGCTGGGCAAGCATTTGGCAGACAGTGCTAGAGGAAGGACTTTCTATGCCAACAGAGCTATGTCAGCCAAGGTAAGGAAGTGAAGCTTCCTGCGTGGTGTGGTGGGAGTCAGGCAGAGAGAGGGCAAGGAAAGAAAGCTCAAGGACGCACTGAGAACTGAATGCAAGGCTGAGTACTTCATAACGTAATGACAGAATCATATTAAGGAGTGGGCCAGATGAGGCAATTTATACTTTTTATATACTAGAACATCATTGGATAAATTGGTGAAATGCAAACTGGTTTTGCTCACAGTGAAAGTAGACAGCAATCTAAAGTAATAGTAAAAACACGAATGTAACTGGAAGCATCCCAAATGTCCATCAACATGTGACTAAAGAAGCACAATGTAATTCAATGGAAGATTACTTAGCAAATAAAAATGAACTACTTGTGAAAAAAGCCAGTGGGAAAAGGTTCTATACGCTATGATTCCAACTATAAGATATTGTGGGAAAGACAGCAAAAAGATCAATGGTCGCCATGGGTTTGGGAGGTAGGGGCGGGGAGGAAGGGATGAACAGGTAGAGCACAGGGCATTTTTAGGGTGGCAAAATTATTCTGGATGACACAGTATTTGTGGATACATGGCATTACACAGCTGTCAAAGCCCAAAGAACTATACACACAGATTGAACCCTAATGCAATCTGTGGAATTTTAGCCACTAAAAATGTATCAATATTGATTTATCAATTGTAACAAATGTACCACACTAATCCAAGATGTTAATAAAAGGGGGATCTCTGGGGGAGGGTATGAGGGGACTTGTATTTTCTGTAAACCTAAAACTGCTCTAAAAAGAAAGTTTATTTTTAAAGAAAGGACTACTGATACATACATCAACATGGATGAAATTCAAAATTATTATGTTTAAAGAAGCCAGACACAAAAGAATACATTTTGTATAATTCCATTTATGCAAACTATAAACTAATCTGTGGTGAATAAAAATTAAATCAATGGTGGCCTGGAGGCTGGAGGTGGAAGGGACAAACTGCAAAGGGGTACAAGTTATTTTGGGGGATGTTGAATATGTACTGTACCTTGTACAGTGCTGGTATCACAGATATATAAAATTCTCAAAACTCATTGAATTGCATGTTATATTGATGCAAATTATTCCTCAATCAAACCAATTTTTAAAAAACTTAATGCAGACCGAACTTAGTGGAATATTTTTGCATTGCCATGCCTATGCAATGCAGTCAGTTCAAATTAAGCAGTAGATATTGTCAGATGAGATTCAAAAATCAAATATTATAGAGTGCCCTTTGACAGGAGCTAGAGAATATTTTAAAAATTATCTACATTCTAAATCCTTTAGTTTGTCTCCTGAGAAGTTTCCCAGTTCAAGGAAACCGCAAAAGCATATTGAGAAAAGAAAAAGAACTAGAGAAAATTAGGAAATGTTTTATTGAGGTTTTTATTGAGGTTTTATTTTTCCAGGACAATATTATTATTTTTTTCCCAGAGAAAGTGCATTAAGAATCAACTCAGGGGACCAGCTGTAGCCCAGTGGATAGGGCTCCGGTTCACCACATAGGAGGCCCTGGGTTCGGTTCCCAGGGACCTCTCCAAAGTGGGCAGACCGCCTTGAGAAGGGCAAGCTGCCGTGGGCGGGCCAGAGCCACGTGGGCAGGGCAAAAAAAGCCACCACGGGCAGGGCAAAGCCACCACGGGCAGGGAAATTCACCTGTGAACGGAAGCAGACCCGCCCACGAACAGAGCAGAGCCGCCTGCGCGGTGACCTGACTCAGTGCGTCGCTGCAACGGGGGGAGTCAGAGCAGACACAGAAGAACGCAGAGAAATGAACATAGCAAGAGCAAGCAGAAAGGGGGGGATATGTAACCAAAAAATAAAAAAGTTCAAAAATTTAAAAAAAAGCATCAACTCAAATCTGCATACAGTTTTATCAAGAGAAGTGTCAGGACCTGAGCCCTGAAGCCAGAGATGGGTAGCACCATAGCAGGGCTCTCTCTTTGTGCTCATGTGCACACATTTTGTCTGTTTGAAACATAACTGAAAATCTTCTTGTATGAGGAGATTCGAGGTCTTTTAGTATATGTGTGTGTGCACAAAAGACATAAAAGCCACTCCGTCACTTTCTTCAGTTGATTTCAGGAATACTGAAAGGCTCCTCTACCTCAACTTATTAATTCCTTAACATTGTCCTTAGCTTTGCCCTTGTCCTCACTCCAACCTACAATGAACATTTTTAAGGTCAGTTATGTCAGGAAGAAAGAAAGAGGGTGCTGCTAACTTTGGTTCTGGAAGGTCATAGGCACAATTACCCACATCTACCAGGGAGTGGAGGAAGCCTCCACAATTGCATATTGAAAGGCAGTAATTTGCTGGGTTTATTTGTTATCATTGAAGCGGTTGCTTTGGTCTTTCTGGAGAGGCCATTTTAGTAGCACTGTGCCAAAGCAGCCATATCAAAATGGAAAATATGTCTTTTTTTATTGCAAAATATGTGTGCAGATGACATGCCTGGCTCCTTCCCTCAAGTTACATGCTTTGCACATTTCTTGGAAACAAGAAAAATTAGAAACCTGAAAGTTTAATGGTCTTTTGTTTTTTCAAGGCTGCATCATAACATCTCTGCATCAAAACACCCATATACCCTGTGTTCATTTGGGGATATTCCTCCACCTAAGAGTCGAAGGGAAATCAGGGTTTCCAGAAGTGACAGAGCATCCTGAATGGGAAACAGCCCCATGCTAATCTGAGCCATGACTATAAATAAATTAGGAAAAGGCGATCCTACCCTAAGACATTTTCCAACCATCTGGCTGTAATCATTAATCTATAATAATACAAATCAGAACACAAAAATTTAAAAATGGTGACACATGACAATCCTCACCCTGTCTCAGGACTTAGCCTAGAACTGGCCATGTGTCAGTGTGTCCCTTGTCTCCAGTTGGAGCATGACTGGTAATGAGCGCAGGATGGCCAGTCTGTAAAAATATGGGTGTAATCAAATATATATACTTTTATTTTACAAAACCAATAAACAAAAGGATTCTAAGTATTGGTACCGAAGTCTCATTGTGAACAGAAATAAACCAGAGACATATGCTACAATCATGGCTGAGGCTGATTCAGGACATGCCACCTGCACTAAAAGGAAATGTATCTGGAGAAAAGGGCTGTCTCTCAATGGAGAGACTCAACTCTGGCCCAGATGCTGGTGCTCAGGAAGTCTTTTCTGAATATAGGTCAGGGGCCAAGTGCCATGCAGAGCACAGAAGAGGGAACTGGCCCTAACAGTAGGAATGGCCATCCTCAACTTACCACCTTTATTTGGGAAGTGTTTTTACTGTTTCCAAAGCTTTTTCTCTGAGGCAATAAGTCAGGTTGACAGATCTCTATTTGCCATGCACAGAGCCCATCCATCTGACCAGGGAAGAAGGGGAAAAAGGAAATCAGTGAAGAAATGAGGGTAGGGTGAGAAGGGGGCCTGCTAAGTGGAGGAAAGCTTTTCCTGATTTTTCTGCCACGGCTATTTTCAGACTAAGACTGATTCACTCTGAAAATTACTCTCCTACTTTGAGCCTCTCTGGGATCCTGGTCTTTCTGTAACCTTTTGAAATTCTTAGGTTTGGCTCCTAGGTGTCTGACCCACAAGAAGGTGCTCATTATTCTGGAAATTCCCACAGGTGATCAAGGATGGTGGGTTACCCGAGGCTCGGAGGCATGAAGCGCACTTGCTGCTGGTCGCGCCTACAGCTGTCTTCCCATGAGCCGGGCTGTCCTCTGTCAGCATCTGAGGAAGTACTACAGAACCTGGGAGACCTGAAGCCTTCCCGTAGACAAAAGAAGCTCCCACCTTAAGGGATGAGACTGATTTCCAAGACCACATACACATAGTAACCAGGGGCAATCATCAAGTCATTTCTTTGTTTAAGGATTTTTGCTTCCATACACCCAGCTGGATCCCAGGCCGTCAAAAGCAGGGTGCACTTTGCCAGAGTCTAAGGGAATCGCAATGTGATTGTGCAGCTATTCGAATGGGTGTCATTCCATCAACGAGTGTTTCTCTTTCCACATGACAAAATTAAACATAAAGAATGTGGGCTTTCACTGCTGCTTTAGATTTTCCACACTCCTGAATCTTTCCATTAGCCAAATAATTGAGATGTCTGTGGTAAGTGCACAAGGCATATCATAGAATGCAGGAAGTTTGGATGGGAGAAATAAGAGGAAAGATTTATTTTTTCCATAAAAGCGAAAAGTCTTTATAAATCCTTGTGTCTCAGCCAATACTGCAATGCAACTGTCTGACCAAATCACGCAATGGCAGCCAATAATTACCAAGCATTTATTAGGTGCCAGGCCTTGTACTAAACAAACACTTTACATGCATTATCTCATTTTTCTCATAATAATGCTCTGGGCAAGACACTATCAATACCCCATTTTGCAAATCTGGAAACTGAGGCACAGAATGTCAACAGGTTTTCAGAATCCACCATTCACCACATGGCCACTGAGAAGGCGGCAGGAAGGAGCTAAGTGATGATTTTATAATTACCATCTGGGCTGCTTTGTAGGCATTCTCTCATTTCAACCCTCCCACAGTGGAGGGTACTGAAGCTTAGGGAGGCTAAGTGCCTTGCTCAGAGATACATGTTTTGTTGTGCATACAGTATCCGAATGTACGTCTGTCTGATTCCAGCTGCTTCAAGAAACACGGCGGCTAAGTGGTCAGTGGGGCATGATGCTTTGCCTGATGTGTCCACAGAGTCAGCGATTGGGTGGGATTTGAGAGAAACTAGAAACATTTCTACTTTTGCTCCCCCACTACTCAAAAGTTCATTCCTTCGGTTAAACATTGCTCTCCTCCCAGATCCTTTTTAAATGCAATGCTCCTATGTGGGGCATTTTTTCTATGAAGGATATTATCAGATTCTCCCATCCCCTTTCCAGCAATATCAAGGGGTGAGGTGGGTAGGGGTAGAGAGGGTGCAGCAGGGGCTGAAAATGAAAGATCAGACTATGAGGCCAGGTCTCCAAAGACTAATTTTCCAAAGTCAGAATTTTGCCTATGGTCATTTAAAGCATAATTTCAACAAACTTGACTGAGAGTGAATGTGCACAATTAAGTTTCCATTTCCCCAGGCATGTCCTACACATGCAGACAAAGTATAAATAGCATTTTAATATATAGGAGCAACTTCATAGTTTAAGCTTAAACCTCAGCAGTTGCAGAGTTTCATTGTCTGGAAACCACTGGTATTTTACATTTCCTTCTGGTGTTTTCAAACAATCTTACCCAAATGTCACATCTGGAAGGATCGTTGTTTGAAATTAAATTGTTTTTGGAAATCACTGGATGCCACGTAAAAGAATTTTCCAATCCAGCCTGTCTATTGGCCAGCTATTAGTCTGGTTCTTATGATTTAGAGTTTTGGTTTGCTCCCTTTAACAATAAGAAAGACTTAGCCATATATTTGGAGATACTGTTAATATTATCTTCACATACCTGTTTTTTTTTTTAAAAGAACTATTGGTATTTTGAATATATGCTTGACATTTATGGTATTTAATTGCTCATACTGAAACACAGGACTGAAAAATATAGCTAAAAGGACTATTAGAGTCTAAATTATCAGCGTTGATGTTCCTAAAGGATTACAACCTCTTAGCTGAGGTTCCTTTTTTCCTTTCCACACTTGAGATAAAGCTATTTGTTTTTACTGATCCCTAAGAAAGACATTGGTTGGAAAGTGAGGTGTTTGAGGCATTGCTGAAACTTTTGCCAAAGTTGTTATGGCAGGAAATTACTTTTCTTGAAGAAAATGGGTGGAGGATGTCTCTGGCCTCGGTTTCTGTACCCATTAGATTGGCACCAGCCCTGACCCTCATAGTCAGATGGCATCCAGGTCACAGGGTAAAATGAAGCAACAAAGGAGCAATGGGCAAGGGAGGAAAAATTCACAATCTGAGATATGCATTCCCCAGAGCTGCAGCTGCAGGGAGAGCATCATACACCATCACTTAAGTTTTTCCAGCTTGTGTAGTCAGAGAGAAAAAAGAAAGGAACACATAGACACTATCTGACCTGGCACTTGGAAATTTGGTTAATTGAGCTACCTGATTTGTCTACAGATTACATAGTAAAAGGCTCTGAGCTCAGGGGGAAGGCCAAGAAAAAAAGTTTTCCAATGAAGGAAAAGATAAAAAAGAAGGAAGTCTAACCTTTAAAGAATTATTTTTCCCTTCTCTTATCAGAGCTATTAACCATGACCCTCTCTATTCTTGCTCCCCTGTCCTATACCGCCTCCCCCACTCTCATTTCCTGCAGCTTTATTTTGGTACCAGGGATACTTTTTATGTTTTTATCTTCTCTGCTTAAACAAAGGGGGCCTGGGATGAACAGCAGCTTGAGGACTTAAAGGGACCCCAGCATCAAAGCCAGTGCTAGGAACACAAATATTGGCAACTTACCGAATTCCTTTATTAGGTCCTTTCTCAATTTGTAGGACATTTCGTTGTATAGTAAGACTACCACTTAGAGAAAAATATTTCACAGAGACAATGAAAGTAAGAAGGAGAATTACACAATATAAAAGGAAAGTAAGGTGGAGTCCTGCATTAGTCAGGGTTCTCTAGGGAAACAGAATCAATAGTATGAGATTTTATGAGTCTCTCACGTGACCGTGGGGGGTGCACAAGTCCAGGTTCCACAGGCAGGCTGCAAACCAGGGGCTCCAATGAATGTCCAGTGAAGGTCCTTGATGAGTTTCTGGGAGATGTTGGCTGTCCAAAGCTGAGCTGGGAAATTCTCTCTGAATGCTGAAATCACTTCCCCTTTTAAGGCATTCAACTGATTGGATAAAACGTTACTCATTGCTAATGGGAATCTCCCTGGTTGATGGTAGATGTAATCAGCCATCTATGAAGTAATCTCACTGATGAATAAAGCCCATAAATATCCCTGTATTACAATTAGCCCAGTATTTGCTTGACCAAACAACTGGGTACAACTACCTGCCTGAGTTGACACATTAGACTGCCCATCATAAGTTGTAAGGAAATTCTTCACCTATCCATAAAGCTGAACTTGTTTCTCATTTTTGGCATAAGATTCTGTTCATGGGGCAACCACCTCCATTTCAATAAGGACTCCTTCAAGATTGTGTTGCCCTACCTTTGGTGGATCCTACGAACTTTGGGGAAGATTTTAACTGCTAATCTTGGAATTTGTATTTTTAATAACCATTCAGTCATTCTACAAAGATTTACTAATCATCTATCACTGGGAAATGTAGTTGTATGTGTGTTCAGGGCTGGAAGTAGGGAGATGCAAACAAATGCAGGCTTATAAAGACATATGAAATCATGTAAATTAGATTAACTCTATGAGAGTATGATCATGTACTTTTTGTTCATTTTAGGTCTGAATATTTGTTGAATTTGCAATGTATGATCCTCTCCTCTAACAGAGGTTACAATCAGCAATTTTTTTCTTGAGAAGCATGAAGTCAAATCTTTGAGCCCCAATGCAAACATTATCTACTATTGCTTTAGTCTTTGGGCTTTGGGAGATGTAGCTGTATCTACCATAGTCTCTCTTCCCACTGATATGTGGTATGTAATTATAACGTGAGACATTAATTTTTTAACAATTATGCTAGACAAATTTTATACAGGTGAATTTTGTTCTTCAAAATCCCTTATTAGGAAGCTATTCTCCAATTTCATTGGTGATGCTATTGCTGTAAAACATATTTGTCACATTCATCTCTCCCCAAATCTACACACATTACACACACACACACACACATATACACACATTGTACACGTGTGGATTCCTTTGGGTTGGCCTCTAGAGCCAACATCACAGAAGAGAACTGGTCATGTTACCTTCAAGTTCTGTGCAGCTGAGAGCCATGGGATGTTAGAATACTGCCCTGATAAGCAGCCATGGTTGGCACCAAGGGAGGATGAAGAAATGGTACATGGAGTCAGATATTAGTAGTTGAGCTCTCAGCATCATCAGGGAATAGTTTGTGATGCCGTTTTCATGGCATCAGCACAGTTGATGGGGAGAACGAGAGCTCCTGAAGATGATCATAAGAGTAAGAACCCTAAGAAGGATTCCATTGAATATCTTACCTACAATTTCCAAAGAGTTCCAAGCCATTTTTGTGTCTGGGGATCATATTGCTAATAGTTCTAGGAGACTTATTCTTGATTTTAGTAACTAAGTTTAGCAGAAGACATAAAGATCAAATTCCCTCCTGAAACAAAGGACAAAGTGTCTCATCCTTTCAAAGGCCTGTCTCCACACCCATGCAGGCGTTCCCACCCCTTGCTCTTTTCCTCCACGTTTTTCACTTTCCCTCATTATCTCTCCTGCTTCTTCAACCTCCCTCTCCCCACTGAATCAATATCTTAAGCATTCTAATATAGTGGAAGAAACCTCTTACAATCTGGAAGGAACCTATTTTTTGAGGGGGGTTACACTGTCTCTATTTCTAGTCAACCTGCTGTTTCTCTCCTAGTCTTCAAAGTCAAGCTTCTCAAAACAATCCATCTGTATTGCCTATCCACTCAGGCCACCCCCACCACGACATTAAATGTGTTCTTTCCAAGGTTATTAAGCGAAATCCATATTGCCAAATCAAATAGATATTTTGTAGTCCTCATCTTTCTCAGCCTCTCAGTCTTCCAGTTTTCCCACACCTTTATTCTTGACATTTTCTCTGATCTCAGTTTCCATAGCACTGTATTCTCTTACCATTTCTCTCATGTCTCCAACCACTCATTCTCAGGCTTTTCCTCTTCTAGCGAGCCTCTAAATGTCATGCCTCTGGGCTCACCTGGACCATTCTCGCCCTATGCTCATGCCCATGACTTTGAATATATGTCATAATATACAAACGTAAACCCCCAGCCCAGTCCTCTATTCTGCGTTCCAGATACATTTTCAATTTGATATGTCCAAAATTGAACTATTGATCTTATCCTCAAAACCTGTTTTCCTCAAGTCTTGCCACAATTCAAGTAGCGGTTCAAGCCAGAAATCCGGGAGTCATTCTTGACCCCCACCTCACCCTTTCACATCCCAACTACCACCAAGATCTGCCCATTGCACCTTCTCTCCATCTCTGTACCATCACCCCAGGCCAAGCCATCATCGCCTCTCACCTGGATTCTTGCTGTAGCCAAACGACTGCTGTCCTGATGTCCACAGAGTAGCTGAAAGTGACTATGCTGCCTCTGCGGCCGCTTGTTTTGTGCCTCTCCCGACCTCATTAGGTTCTGGTCACACTCGGACTTCTTTTACTTCCACTCTAAGAGCTTTCTTGCCTCTGTTGGTTGCAATGTCCCACTTCCATGTCTTTTCTCCTGACTAATGCCTCACATCTTTCATGTTTCAGATGAAATGACACTTCTATAGTCAAGATCGTGACTGTCCACCTTCCAGCATTATACACTGCATGTCACAATTTGAAATTGTGTGCTTATTTCTACCTCTATCATATTGATTCTTGCATAAGACTTCAAGAGATCAAGACTTTTGTTTGTATTTTTCCTGACTATATATTTAGCACTTAGTCTAATGCCTAGCAATAAATATTTGTTGAATGAACAAACTTCTTTCTTTTTCATCCAACACTTACAGCTTGGCAGGTCAGACAAGATTTGTGTGTGGGGGGTGTGTATCACAGCTAAGCCTCTCTTATAATGATATGAAAAGAAATTGAACAGACTGGCCTTGACGCCGACTCCTGCACCACTGTGTGACCTTGGGCAAGTTGCTTAACCTCTATTAGCCTAAGTCTCCTGTATTAGTCAGCCACGGGCGTGCCTTTGGAAATATACCAAAGATTGGTCGGTCTTTATAAAGGGTATTTATTTGGGGTAGAAGCTTACAGTTACCAGGCCACAAAGCATAAGTTTCTTCTCATACCAAAGTCCGCGTGTTGGAGCAAGATGGCTGCCGATGCAAGGGCTCAGGCCTTTGGGTTCCTCTCCTGCCAGGGCTGTGCTTCTCTCTGGGCTTAGCTTCTGCTTCCTCCACAAGTTCAGCTGTAGACCATGAGGCTCTCTACACTTTGTGTCTCTCCACAAGGCCAGCTGTAGACTATCGGGCGAACGGCTCACTCCAACATCAGAACTGCTTCTCAAATCTGTTTCTCTCATCTGCTTCCTCTTGTCTAGCCTTTTATACTTGAGACCACACCCACCGAGGGGTGGGGCTCAACGTCCCACTGATGTGGCAGTTAACACCTCAATCACGCCCAGATTAGGAGATCAGTCTACAAGAATGATCCAATTTATATTTTTGGAATTCATAATTACAAAAACTGCCAAACCATTACATCTCCCCATCTGGAAAATGGAGACAATAATATCTCATGGTAATATCATGAAGAGTAAAATGAAATCATGTATATAAAGTCCCAACCATAGAAGTATCCAATGAAAGTTTATTTCCTTTCTCCCATGCCTCCCACTAAACGCCAAATTCTTCTTACTGAACAGATACACATGCACACACACAAGTAACATTTGAAAATGTGAGAAACATACATCCTGCCCTTCTCAGACTTTCTGACCGTGACCTTCCCACAGAAAGTGTTGCCTATAAATAATGGTATACTTAGCCATGAACAACATTCATTAGCTTTAAACCAAATATATAAATATGGCCCTAAATAATTTGAGCTTGTATTATAAGGGCACCTTCTCAAATATATTTGGAGGTAACACAAAGAAAATCGAAATAATGTTTTTGATTATGTAGAAGAAATTACTTTGAAAGAAAACACCAGATGGCAGCACCAGATGCTAGAGATGAATCTAATGGGGTTTTTGGCTCAAACCTGGGTATCAAGAATATCAAAGGTAGCTTAAGACTACATTCCAAAACTGACTATCATTTATATTAAACAGACACCCCCCCCTTAAGAAAAATAATGCCTACTTTGTAATAATGGATAGAGTTTTTAGGAACAGTGTTTTATATGTGATGAGCAAAATCTTAAGAAAATATCTCCAAGCATTATTCAATTAATAAAAGTTGATTAAGCAAAGGCTTCATTTTGGTTTGTAGTTATATTTAATTCTGTCAATCTGTGTTCCAATCAGCCTGAAAGGACCTAAAGTCAAAGAATGAAAATACTTTCTTCCCAGAGATTTTCTATAACCAAGATCACGACTGTCTACCTTCCAGCATTACACACTGCCATATCACAGTTTGAAATTGTATGTTTATTTTTATCCCTATGATATTGATTCTTGCATAAGACTCCAAGAGATCAAGAATTATGTCTGTATTTTTTTCATGACTATATATTTAGCATTTAGCCCAATGCCTAACAATAAATATTTGTTGAATGAACAAATGTCTTTCTTTTTTTTCCAACACTTACAGCCTGGCAGGGTAGCCATAAGCTTTTTTTATATCACACCTATGCCTCTTTCATAGTGCCCACTAGGTCTTGGAGAACTTGTCTTAGCAAGGCTTACCCTTGCTTAAATTTGATTGAATGGTAACAGCAGCACCTGTGATATAAAGCCAATCTGCATTGGAGGGACATTCTGAGCAGAGGGTAATTCACTCTGCCAGAGAAACAGTTATTGTGACCAAATTGGAGTGAATTATTTTCCAAGTACTATAATCATATTTCTGAACATATTTTCCTCACCTGAATTGAAGATTGAATCCTATGAGAACATCAGGCAAGACAGTTGATTCTAATCTGAAGTCAGACATGGATTCTAGAAAGAAATTGTTCTAATTGAGAAGAGAAGAAATGAAGCAGACATTTAATGAGAAAAGGGAATGTACGTGCATCACAGTCAGCCAAAAGTCAGCCGTCACAGGCAGACGAAATTGTGAAATTCAGTAATGTACAGGGCAGTGCTCTTTAAGAAAAATGTACGAGTCAATGTACTGTCGAAATTTTAAATGACACAGAGGAAGAAGATGTCAATAGACATAATCAAATTTTAACAAAAACGAAAACTACACTACCCAGAAAAGTTTTTCTGCCAAAAGCACTGTAGAATGACAATATCTTCTTCAGGGAGGGCATAAAGCTCCTTGCTTCAAGAGATCTTTTGCATCTCAGATGGCTAGGAGTTTTCTGCATTTTAATTAACCCAAGCTTGTTTTAAATCAGGTAGCTAAAGAGACCCTATATAGGATGAGCTTTCTATGCCCTCTACTGAAGCCTGTGTGGTCTCTAAACTGGCCAACACACATCTGACAGCAGTGGGGGCCAGTTTCCCACCAACACATGGTTCTCCAGTCTTTGAGCAGGATTGTCTATGTGCTGACGTAGCCATGTCCGCTTGATGCCCTTGTTCTAATGGAGTCCCCCTGCTCTGATCTAAATTTACAGGCCATGAAGGGGCCACAGCAGACCTCCCGTTCTGACATTCTCCCCTCCAGGCGACGGGGTGAGTCAGGAAGGTGTCTTCTTTTGCAGCCATAGGCCCAGGCCAGCCTCTTTACGCAGTCGTGACTGAGTGAGAACATGCTGTGCTCAGCCTGTTGGCTCTGCTCTTGGGAGTACAAAGTATGTGTTACAACAACAAGCACAAGAATTCTGACCACACTCTTCCCTATCTGAAGATCTGTAATAAGAACATTTGAAGTAAATGCATACAGTCAAGAAACAGGGCTGTTAAGTCAATGCTAAAGGATTTTCTGATTTGTAGCCCTGAGACATGGATTCTTTTACTCTCTGAATCCAGACCCCACACATTTTGGAAGAAAAGCAACAGCTAGAAGATGGGAAAAACAGATGATGTTTATGAGACTGGCTTGCAGTCCATGCCATACTTAAGAGTTTGGGTTTTTGTTAGGCAAAGAAATTAACTGTTCTTTTCTTCGATGTTCGTTGGAAAACTTGCCCAACACTCAGCTTCAGAATCATTGTGCTGGAATCTTGTAAACCAGGAAGTCCACAATCATTTCATTTTACACATGGAAATTAAGAAATAAAAGAGGGGCCGGTCGTATAGCCCAGTGGATAGGGCGCTGGTATACCACATGGGAGGCCCCGGGTTCGGTTCCCAGGGACCTCTCCTAGCGGACAGACCGCCTTGAGAAGGGCAAGCCGCCATGGGCGGGCAGAGCCGCTGTGGGCAGGATAGGAAGCTACCACGGACAGGGCGAAGCCGCCACGGGCAGGGCAGGTCGCC
>PVKH010015015.1:0-16270 GCA_004027955.1 Chaetophractus vellerosus | reverse complement strand
AATAAGTATGTTATTTTATCCATGTATATTACCTATTCGTGTTTTTGCATTTCCTGGTCGTCTAAACGATTGGAGACTTAGTTACTTATTAGTTCATAACAATTATGTAGATGAGTTGAAATGGGAACTCATTCATTCCTTCATTGAACAAATACTTATAAAGTGACTACTGTATGCCCTTCCAGGTGTCAGAGGTATGTAGATGAACAAAGCCAAGGAGAAGCTTTGCCCTCGTGTGTAAAGACCCCCATAACGAAAATCGAATTTAGAAAATCATAATTTAGAATTCACCAATGCTCAAAGAATAGGTCCTTCTTTTTCTATCTTTACTAGATGCTGTAGGAGTGAAACTTGGTACAATAAAATGAAACAAAATGTACTTCTCCCCTGGCTGCTAATTCGGGTTAGTCTAGTATGGAGAATCTTGACAACCCACAGGAAAATGGGTTTTGTTTTAAACATGATTTTTTTCTGGTTATCAAAGCAATCCATATTCAGCATAGAGTGTTTATAAAATGCAGAAACCCATTAAGTAGTTATTTAACATACCCATCATCACCCAGTGGCAATTTTTTTAGAGAGGTTTCTTAAGGCTTTTTCCTATAACATTTATCGTAATCCCATACCAGTTGCTATTTTAAGATGATAGGATTTTATATTTTTAAACCAAAATTTTAAATATATATCTTTGTTCGAGATATGTAGTTCAGTTCCATTCCCTTCTATGTAATTATGTGACAACTATCATTTTTCTTCTTCCCATAGACCGCGCACACATGTTTCTGGGTGAGATCAGAGGGTGCCGATATAGTATGCTCCACCCTCTCAATATATATGGATAGAACCCCACGTCTAATAAGAGAGTGTCCTTATGTAATGGGGTAACTTGTGGAAAGAGAAGTAGCTACGCAGGCATTTAGCAGAGACTTGCAGGAGAGAAATTTGGGAGCATATGCATGCAGAAAGGATAAATTTAAGCTAGTAAAAGCCTGATTAGAACTTTAAATGTGGTATAGTGTATTATTGAAATGAGAGCTGTGTGATGCGCTGCCTCTCGGCTTAGAGAGAACTCTCTGAGATACCTTTCTAGAATCTAGATTAAAGTAGGACCGATGGTGGTGCATTTATATGGAACTTTCTACTTCTCGGACTCTTCGCACATCCCCATGCCTCTTAATCACAAGTATGACGTCTGTCCTTCCTGCTACAAGCATATGTTAGGGCACGGCAGGGCTGGCCTAGGTCAGGTTCAGCAACGCCCCCCACTGGCTGGTCCAAGGTATTCGAGAGTGGAAGAGGCTATTGCACTTTCACTGACAGCCTGAAGGCAGATTGAAAGAAGGGCTACCTACCTGAGAGAACAAGTTTCATTGCAGATGTCCCCTCTTGTGGTTGGTAGTTGATACATTTTATACCAGTGCAATTACTACATTTAGTGGAGAAAGGTTCATACATATTAAAAACATATAAAATATAAAGACCATTCGCTACCTACTTTTTTTTTTTTTACTTAGGAGTTTATTAAAAACACTCTCAATCTTCAGTATCCTTTGAGCTCATTAGTTTTAATGACTGCATAGTATTTCATTATATGAATACAACCAAAGGTATTAACCATTCCTCTATTATTAAATATTTAGGTTGTAACCTATTGTTCGGCATTATAGATGATGCTGTGAGCAATATCATTATGCATATTTTTCTATATGCTCTCTAATAATTTCTCTTGTAAAACTTTAGAAGTGGAATTGTTGAATCTTGTAAATGAACTCTTTTAAATAACAACTCTATTGAGAGAGAATTTACAGTCCAGACAATTAACTTATTTAAAGTGTACAATTCAGAGGGTTTTAATATAGTCAGAGTTGTGCTACCAGCATCATACTCAAGTTTTTGAAATTTTTAGCACATCAAAAAAACAAAAAACCAAAACCCTCTATCCATTAGCAGTTACTCCCCTTTTTGTCACCCACCCACCCACAGCCCTAGGTAAGCAGTAAACTACTTTGTCTCGATGGATTTGCCTATTCTGGAAATTTATATAAATGGAATTACACAATATATATAAATCAAACAAGCAGAATAAGTCTGTCTGGAAGGGAAAAGGCACATATTGATGCTTTTTAAATTGGCATTTATTTGATAACTAATGATCTTGGGCCTTTTAAATATCTTTATTAGCCACGTGTGTCTCTTTTATAAGTTCTGTCTCTATATCCTTTTCCCATTTTCTTTTGCAGTATTTAGTTTTCTCATTTGGGGTCATAAGAAGCCTTTATATATGAAGTCAATTAACCTTCTGTGCATAATTTTGCTTCTGATGTTTTAGATAAAAATAACTTTTAATTTTTGATAAAACAATATCTACCAATCATTTCCCTAAAGGTTCTTCCTTCAATTTTATATTAGAAAAGCCTTTCTCATCCTAAGATCCAATAAATATTTTCTTTTTTTACTTTGGTGGTTTCATGTAAAAATATTTTTTTTATAATATGGGCTGTACCTTGGTATAAAGTAAGGCACAGATCTAATTTGATTTTTCTCCAAAAGGGCAACTAGTCATGCTAAGGCCTTTTCTCACTTAATTCATATATCGCTTGTATCACATAATGAATAACTCATTTATTTGTGAGTCTTTGAAATATGTTCTTTGTTATTAATTTATATGTTTGATTTATGACAAGCACCTGTTTTAATCATCATGGCTTCATAATAGGATTTAGTAATACTATGAGGCCCTTATTAAGTCCTATTGGTGTTCTTAAAAGCACTGTCTATGCATTTGAATTTATATACTCTCACACAAACTACATTAAATAAGAATTTTTATCCTTATTTTACAGATTAAGACACTTATCTGGAGTCAAGGTGCTTGTATTAGCTTATGAGGTGCTGACATAAAATACCAGAAATCTGTTGGCTTTATGAAGGATATTTATTTGGGGGAGAAGTCCACAGTTACCCGGCCAAGAAGCATAAGATACTTCCCACAGTCTACGGCCACGTGTTGGAGCAAAATGGCTGCCGATGTCTGCCAGGGTTTGGCCTTCCTGGGTTCCTCTCTTCCCAGGCCTTGCCTCTCTCGGGCTCAGACTTGCTTCACTTCACAAGGCCAGCTGTAGACTATGAGGCGAACAGCTCGTCTCTTCCCTGGGCCTACTTTCTTCCTCAAGACCAAGCTCCTCTGTGTGTTTACTTCCCCGGGCTCCAGCATTAAAACTCAGCATCAGAACTCCAACTCAACACTCCAGTCCAACTCCACCACTCTGCCATGGAGTTTAGTCCTTGGCATCCTACTGATGTGGCCCAATCAAAGCCCTAATCATAACTGAATTGCCCAGAGGAACAGACCAGTTCACAAGCATAATCCAGAATCTATTTTTTGAATTCATGAATAATGCCAAAGTGCTAGAGTGCTAGCGAGTGGCAGATCCAAAACAGATACCCAGGCTCCAGCTTTCACCTTCTTCACCAGCATGTAGTTCTGCCAAATGGGGTTCTAGAACATGTGATCCAACAGTTTAAGTCCATGTCCTTATTTATTATGTTTGTTATATAACATGCATTTCTTCCATGTTTTTAATAACTATGACTATTTTTAGCTATATTATAGAAAGTAGATTTAATCATTTTAAGGGATTTTATTGCTCATTGCCAGTTGTTTTTTTTAAAAAACCACTATTTCCAAGTACTTAATTCATTGCTTGGAGCCATTTTCCATTAGTTTTTCAGTTCAGAGAATCATTATTATTATCATTAGTAAGTTGATTATTATCTGTCTTCTTTCAGCTCTACTTCTAAAATTCCTTTTATATTTTATATTGCATTTTCCTGACCATCTCCGCATTTCTATTTGAATTTTTTTCCTTTTCTGTTAAACTCTATTAATAATTTTGTCATTTTCCTCTTAGTCCATTTATTTAGAATGTATTTATTAAGGCCCTTCCCTGTGTTAGATGCTGCCTGTAATACAAGAGGAAATTAGTCGGGTTGTATTGGTTAGCAAGCCGTGTCTCCCAGATCTAAACCCACTGGTTAATGGTTTGTGAAGCTGGGTCTGGGCTCCTTTGCCAGTTTCTGACTCCATGTAAGTGCCGGGGCAGACTGGACAGGAGGAAGAGGGGAAAAAAGGACAATTCTTCCAGTTTATATTCTGTCCTTGTCAGCATCACCCCAGCAGAGTTTCTTCAACCTGGAAGGGGGTAGTTTGTTCTTCTTTCCAGCCGAATTTTTTACATACTTGCAGGAGAAGCTTCATTACAACCTTCAGGGATCCCATCCCCTGGCCTTGTGGTGCACCCTCGTCAGAACCCTGGAGCCCACCTCTGGGCCACTCCTCCAACCACCCAGTGCCCTCTCCCAGGGGGCTTGAGTTCTAGCTCCATAGGGTACTGATAAGCTTCAAAGTTTTAATGACCCTAACCTCCGCCCTTTGGTCCCCTCCCCACCCCGCCTTAGGGTGGGATCTACTTCCCACTGCTCCACCTTTTCCTTTTTAGTCCTCCAATTCTTACTATTAAAACTTGCTGTTAAAATAACTGGTGGACTCTTTTTCTGGCTGATAATTTATCTTCTGTTTCACTGGTTCAGTTTTCTGCAAGATTCAATATGCTGCTTACTCTCTCCCTGATATTTATATATTCCAAATTCAGCAGTTATGGCTTCTCCCCCTCTATGCTGTGACTATCTTGATCTCAGATGTCATTTTATTTATAATTCCCTACTCTCGATTCTCAGTTGCTATTTCCTTTTGCCTTTTAAGAACTTAATTAGAAATTATCTAAAAATGCTTCATTTCTTCTCCTTTCAGTGGAAGACATTTGAGTTCTGTAATTTCTCTCCTTTTGTAGTATTACTATTTTTTCTATAGCTGGGGTTGTTTTGCCTACTAGTAGAAGTTGCATAGGTTCGTGTGTGAATCTTTCAAGCCCAGGAAATAACATAGGTGATAAAAGTATTTAGATTGCCAGTTCAGAGACTAATTAGGTTGGGAAACCAATGGTGAGACTCACAGGTAGAGATGGAAGCATTTGCCTGTAGTTTAAGAGTTTATTTTCATAAATTTTGGTATATTCTGTCGCTATCCAGAATTTGTTTGGCATGGTTGTCCCCTGTAGAAGTCAGAAATTCCAGTGTCCCCATCCTTTGCCTGGAGTTGGCATGGAGTATAGACCAGGTCTCAGTGATAAGTGTGTTTCTCAGGTGGTGTGATCTTTGGTGCCTGGTCAGCTACCCAGTATCACTATCAAATCCAGATATATGACAACCCATTTGCTCCCTGTTACCCCAGTTGCCTTCAGTCGTTGTATCTCCACATTGTGGGGTGTTTATATGCTTCTGGTTGGGTTTCTTCTGGTGACTTCAAAGTTCAGTTGGGAAAGAGCAGCAGGTTAGGTTGGGCTTTTCTTCAATTTGATCTTGTCTGCGTGAGATCTGCTAGAAATTTCTCAACGTTTCTTGTTTATAAATAACACTCTTCCATAGTTCCGGTGTCAATACCCCTTTTGTTTGTTTGTTTTTTTCCTTTTTATATACATATTCAATTATCTATATCATTGAGAGTCTGGGAATGGAGAGAGAAGATGACTTCAATCAAGTTGTCTTTTCGTCTACTAATGGAGTTGTAGATTGTCAAGGTAACGGTAAACTGCGCTATGCTACCTTGCTCATTTCCGTTAAGCAAAGGAAAGAAATAGAAGTGGAAGATAAAATAGACATTTCTACTATTGGTCTTCAGTGCTTCATCTGGTTGAATACAAATTATTTGGCGTTTTCAAAAGTACATCATCATTTATCAGCACTGACTGAGACTTCCTTTGGAACACAAAGCAATCAAAGAAAAAAAAGGCAGACAAAATAAGCCACAGAAATCCAACCTTTTCCCATAGCAAATGGATATTTTCTGTGTTAGTCACTCTCATTCTATGCAACTCTAATTTTGCTTCAGTTGTGGGGAATAAATGAGTCAGGTGGAGGAGGGATTTTGGACTCGAAGATCCTTTAGGGGATGGCAGAGAATTTGTGGTTGAGTTGTGCAGGAAATGTGAAATTTCCCATTTTGGGGTTCACTCACGGTTTCTTCATCAATTACATGGCCTTCAGCACACTTGGAGTCAGAAGCTCCAAATCAAAGGGCTTTAACAATTTATGGATCTCAAATAGAAGGAAGCCTTCCTTACCACCTGATTAACACAGAAAACGAGAAGGTAGAACGTGCCTCCTGCCTACAATACAAGTCCTTTTAAGAGCTTCTGCCCCATATATTCTAATGAAGGCCCCTGGATATATAGCACTGCTGACAAAAGACATTGGTTGCCTCTGGGAGGAAAAACATTAAGAGTAAAATTCTCAGAAGAACATGAAAACCTGGATTGCTGTGCTTGTTATTCATTGAGTGTTTTTGACTTGCTAAAAGCAAGTTTAATGTATTTATACAATTTATAAAGATGTAACTGATTCTGGAGCTCTGCTCTTTACAGGGAACATATTTCATGTTATTGTAAGCACTGAAGAAAATTAAATCAATAAATCCACAGCCCGTAATTTGAGATACTCAATTTGAAGAAAAATACATTGTCAGAGAGGGAGGGCGAAATCTTTTACGTTCAGGAAGACTTGTAAACAGCCTGTCTCTGCTCTACTAGCCCATGCTTTCAAGTGACAGCAAGAATTATCTTTGTGCTGTAAAATTTTCAAAGTATTGTTATGACACCTCAAAAGAAGCAAAAGCGAACTCCCCACCTTTTTTTAATGAAGCATTTGCTCAAGTGGAAAGCGATGCAAATGAAGCTTTCTGAACAGTCTGTGTATGTCCTTTTCCATTAGAAGAAGGTTTTGCTGGTTAGCAGTCCTAGCCTGGGCATCCGGAAGCTTCGTGAATTTTTCCCCATCGCTGTCATTGATGCTCTCTGTGACCAGTGGAAAGCCAATTAACCTCTCCAAGCTTCACTCATCCATGTGTAAAAGGTTAATAGTGCAGCTTGTTTGCAAAGTGCCTGGAGCCTTCCATGAAGGGCACTATACAAATCCCCAACATTGTTGTTTGACTGGAGGGCATTGAATTTTTTTAATTATATATTTGGTTGGATAGTTTATAGATTTTGTTGTGGTTGAAAGTCGCCCCTTCTCCCTGGTGACAAATAAAAAGACTAATAGGTAATCTCACTCTGTTAACATCTCCTAGACCCACCTAGAGGGTTAAGGGAATGGAAGAGGTTACAGATTAATAATGCATTCTTTAGTTGATAAAAAAAAAAAAATCACCTGCATCTCAACTGCATAAGAGCTGTGCATGGCAATTTCATCAGATGCTTAGCAGATAATGCTGGCAAAGACTCATGAAATGATGAGTGTGTTTTATTTTTCCTACTCCCCCAGTAATTCTTTTATCCTTCATATAAACACAGAGCATTAGAAACAACTTTGTTAAGGTTTGCTTCACATGTGTTTCTGAATATTTTTGAAAAAATGATTCTCTTACTCTAGAACTCCTAAAACGAGTGAATGATATTTTGTGTGTGTGTGTCATTAAACAAGTGCATTTTTGTGGCATTAAGCTCACTGTTTTATTGTATGGGGGGCAAATGTGAATAATACTGGCTCTCGACCCGGTGTCAACTATCTCGCACTTCTTTGCAGATTTACGGAAAAACTTTGAACAAGATCCCCAAGGAAGGGAGGTTCCTATAGAAGGCATGATTGTCCTGCATTGCCGCCCCCCAGAGGGAGTCCCTGCTGCCGAGGTAAGACAGACTCTTGGGACCAGTCACTGTGAGGAGGCAGGCACTTCCTCTGGGAAGAGCCTGAGTCTGGTATCAGAGCTGCCTGGACTCATCACTAAAGATGATGAAGAAATTGTGAAGGAAATAAGTTAGCAAAAGAACTTGTCTTCTGTGTACTTTCCTGTGGACACACAGCTCTTGCTAGGCATGCCTGGGTAGGATTTGGTCTGTGTTCTTGCTTTGGGCGACCTCAGAATTTGCAGATATCATGTCCCGTTTGCTCGGTCCCCGTGGGCACTCTGCTATGTACGTGGGCTTGTGGGTCATAGCTGAACTTTAGTAGTAATAGGCAAAGTCATATTGGAAAGAGTTAGTGTGCACAGAAAAAGAGGTTTGCCCCTAGTTCTGAGTTTCACTGGTGTTTGTACTCACTCATTCTCCATTTGTTCAATTAACGAACATTCGTTGAGCATCTAGTATGTTTTCTTCACTGTGCTGGTTATAGTATATGAGAATTGATGAAGCCATAGGTCTCTGGTATGTTTTCCGCCCTTCACAGTGAGATGTCTGGAATCCAGAGTCACCAAGGTTTTTGCTTCTTGCGTGGTTGCATGTTTTCTAGAATTTTTACCACAATATTAGAATAGAATTGTCACTAATAACATCCTACCATCATAAGCCAGCCTTCCATAAATCTTTTAGTCACTATTAAAGGACATTTTGATAGACTGACTAGTGATGTAGTTATTTAGGTAGTATTGGAGGAAAAAACTGAGAAGTACCAGGTATGCTTAGGAGGATGATCATTTGGTTTGTAAATTTAGACCTGAGTCTAGCAGTATGTAGACCAGTTGGAGTTCTAAGAGAAGCTAGGGAACTGTCCTTGGAGTTATTGTTTATTCTCTGATAGGTAGAGAGATAAAAATCCAGGAGACTTTGCCTCTCACTTGAGCTAAAATTTCTCTGGGGTTTTGTAATTGGAAGGACAAAGGAGGAGAGAAATTAAAGGGGAATGAAAACGGAATAAAAACACATGCACCTGCATATTTAGACAGAAAGCTTGCTAAGTGGACACTATTCAAAGCTCAGATGGTTCACAGAAAATGAAAGTGAATGCTCCATGCGTGATATGAAACGATTAGCAAGGAAAATGCTTATTTTTGTATTTTTATTTAATATGGCACAAAATGACATTTGATCTTCTGTTGCTCCCTTCGTTTCCTACGAAGCGTGTGTCATGGTTTCCTGGGCACGGGTGAGAGGTACCAGGGCACTGAATACACAGGGGAATGCATCACCCTCATTTACCACGTCCCAGGTGCTCCCCGCCATCTAGCCTGGGTGCCAGCCGTTCACTAGGCACCGACCATCTCTCTGGATCCCAGTTTACAAATGTGTCATGCATAAAAGTGTCTAGCCCTGTACCAAATCGAAACAGCCCGAGGTACCCTGACGTTTCCTTCGCAGCCTGTGCTGGGTCACCACCATCAAATTTGGGGTGGAGAGGGGCGAGGTGGGAAGGAAGCTGACATTTGTTATTAGCTCTCTGGCTGTGGGAACCTAATCCATTTTTACAGCGGGGAAAAGAGCTTAGATACTCACCTTTGCATTTGAAGGGCAAGAAAACGGATACTCAGACCAATGACCTACGAAAGGTCTAGAAGGCATTTAAGGGCTATCTCTGTTCAAAATCCTCCACAGGCTCCCCAAGCTCTCTGGGTAAAAGTCTGTGCTCCTGTGATTCCTCAGGAGGCCTGACATGGTCTGGTCTACCACTACCTCTGACCTCGTCTTCTGCTCCTCTGCACCCAACTCCACTGCAGCCGAGCTGGCCTCCTTGCACCTCCTCAAACGTACCAGGGCCCTGGCGTGCGGTGGCCCCCCCGTTGGAACGTTCTTCCCCAGCTATTATGTTGCTTCTTCCCTTCCTTTGGGGCTCGCTCAGTGAGGCCTCCATTGACTATGTCAGCTCCACATCGCATGCCTCTATTTCTCTTTTCTATGTTATCCTTAGCTTTTATCATGGACGCACAGTATTTCCGTTGCTTGTGTTTTCTGTCTATCCCACTGGAATTTAAGCTCCATGAGTGAAATTTTTGTTTATTTTGCTCATTGCTGTGTTCCCAGAATAGAAAACACTGCTTCTCACATATCGCAGGTGCTCAATAAATATTTGTTGAATATGAAAGAAAACTAGTTTTTCTGATGACGTTGATGAATATTTGAGGTTCTACCAGGACTAACCCCAGGAAAACACAGTGAAATCCATAAGACTTCTGTTTTGCTCCTGGTATTGGGTACTAGGAAGACATTCTCCACCTCCTCAGAAATAAAAAGGAGAGAACAAAAAGATAAGGATAAAGGATGGTGAGGTAATGGCCAAAATGAAAAATCTACCTTAGCCTACAAATGTGTGCACGAGTGTGCAGGTACACACCAGCACTCACATACACGTTGAAGACCCTTCTTAGAGCATGCAAGGGACTGATGAATTATATCTTCAGAGCTCTGGTTGGGGGGATTCCTGTGGGGCAATGGGCTAGTTCCTAGGAAATCAGCAGCTTCCCTGTCTGCTTCACAGCCTGGGAAAAGCTGAACTTGGCTGATACCTAGAAGCAGATCTTTGCATACCTCTCCACGTTCCACGCCCTGACACCCTATTCTTGAAGGCAAATGAGTTCTGCCTATTAGTGCAATCCATAGTCTTTCTTCCTTTGTGCCCGATGGCGCCTTTCAGCTAGAGCTGGCTCCAAGAAGCGGAACTGGAGCTGAAAGAATTTCAGTAGTAGCATCAACCAATGTCACTTTAAAAATTGGGGAGAAGGGATAATGCAAATGGTTCAGCTCCTACTTCCCATTCACAAGGTCCCAGGTTTGATTGCCAGTGCCTCCTAAAAAACAAAACAAAACAAAACAAAAAAACAAAAACCAAAACAAACAAACAATTCTCATTGGGGAACAGATGTAGCTCTGTGGTTGAGCACCTGCTTCCCATGTACGAGGTCCTGGGTTCAATTCCCGGTACCTCAAAAAAAAAAAAAAAAAACTTCGGGAGAGTTGTTGAACAGGGAAGGAAAGAACACAATACAGATTTATCAGGAGGAATGTAATTTTTTTTTTCTGGCATTCACCCTCCTCCCAAATTTCTACACTGTAGATAGGTATTCACTTCCCATTCTCCCTTTGACATCTTCACTCTTTTATTTTCAATCGTGTAAGTTTTATTAGGGATACATTTCAGAGCCAGGCCAGTTGAAGTGAAGTAGAAATCCATTCCAAGGAGCAGTTGGGGCTGAAGGGTGATTTAAAACAGAAATTCTGAGTCAAGAAGGCAGGGGTGGAGGGGAGGGGACAAAAGCTTTGTTTTCTACATGTTATATCATAGAGGGAGACTGTTTCCATTACATTAGGGGTTAAATGGGCAATTGTGAGACTCTAACAAACATTTATAACATCACCTTAATGTAGGACAACATCCCCGGTTCTGAAAGGTTGAATTATTTTGGAATCCCATCTCTTTGTGAGGTGGACACTACCATTCTTTCAGCAGTGGCTTACATGGTAGTTATCACTCCAGCCATCTGCTTTTGTTGAAGAGGAGGGATTAGAGAAGAACGCTGAGAGGGAGAAGGACAAAGTTGGGGGAGGAAAGTGAAAATGCTCACACGCCTCCACAGTCAGGGTCTCCCCCAGTGTGTGGATGTCTGCCATTGGCTGCCGTGGGGTCCTCAGGTGGCCAAGAGGGCGTCATTGTGCCTATTGGCCTCACAGAGTGATGTGAGGACCCTCCAGTTAGTGATTCTTCAGTGTAGCAGGAATTGAGAACTGTAGTTGGGAATTGATAAGTTAGATAATTGTCCCTGTCAAATAGCAGCAGCCAGAGGTTAACTTCCTCATACATACCACTTCCCACCCCTCTCTGTCTCATCCCTTGGTTCTCTTCCTGCCCACCTCCTGTGGACCCCATGGGATCGTCACCAGAAGAGAACATGCCTGGCAGGTCCCAACTCCACATGGGCTGGCTTTGTTCCACAGTGGAATAGGAGATCTCCTACATTGAGGCATTTCCAATGTTTATGTTCACAAGAACCATACCATTGCTTTCCTTCTGAAAGACAGAACTTCCTGTCGGCTGCCATTTATGGAATGCCCCCACATGTCAGGCATTGTGTTAAATGGTTTTTCTATACATTATTCCATTTAAGTTGCTTGAGAATGCTAGGAGGTGCTAGCAAGCTATAAGTGTTATCACCTCCATCTTAGCAAAACTCATCCAAGTTCTCTGATAGCTAGGAAGCCGAGACCCATATCCAGGCCAATCTAGCTTTAAACTTTTGGTCTTTCCATTTTCTGATAGTTTTTGTTCATATGTTTTTAATGAGACCTGGCTTTAGTTAGTTTCCCCAAGGCTTGTTGAAGCTTGGGTGCCCATTTTACAGTTATCACATATCTTCCTGCTATGCTGCTTGGCATTCCATCCTTAGAGACATAGTGTGGCTTAAACTCTGTCCTCCTAGAAAATATTCTAACTCTAAAGCTACAGTAAAGTCTGTGTCTTTTTGGTTGAGGTAGGTAATTTGGTGACAAAACTAACAACAGAGTGATGAGGGAATGGAGGCTTTGGGAGCCCCAACAGGGGATAAGACGTTTGGGAAAGACATCTTGGGAACCTCAAAGAAGCCTGGCTTTGGTGAGGGTATTGGATACTAAAAGTTACAAGGAGGAGGATGCCATAGAGGAAAAGAAAAAGGGACATATGAAAAGGGAGGTGAGAGGTCCAAAGATAATCTTCATCTCCATTACAATTTTCCTACACTTGGCCGTGACCCTGACAAATCTTACTGTCATAAAGAGCCCCAACTTTACTCTAAGTGCTTACTCCTGTCCGTATTAATTTCTTCTACTCAGGAATGAAAATGGTAGAAATTGAAGCACAGATGGTCAGTGTGACTCAAGGGGTGAAAGTATGAACTTTGGAGTCACACAGATCCAAGTTTGAACCCTGACTAGGACTCCACACCCTATGACCTTGGCAGTTTACTAGCCAACCTGAACCTCAGTCTCCTCATCTGAAAGTGGGAACAATACTTTACTTGTAGGATTGCCATGAGGTGAAGAAGAAGGAAAATAACACAAAACATTTGGCACAGTTTCTAATACTAAAGGAGCGGTAGATATTATTGTGGTTTTCATTCCTCTTCCTCCTCCTCTTTTCAAAAGCTTCATGAACTTTTAATTCTCAGGGAAGGGTGAGGGGGCCCATTATGGTTGGGGAGCTAGACTGAAATTGAAAACTCTTCCTTGAAATACCTAACTAGCTTTCAGCCCTGTGAGGCCGGAGGGAGCTGCCCATCAGCCCTGCCTCTGCCACCCAGTGGCTCATTCTTGCCTTTCAAGCTCCTCAAAGGACAAAGGTACCTATCAACAGCTTCCTGCCTCCCTCTCGTGAAATCTGTCATACAGAGGAAACAAATGACTACCATCGTCTACCATACAGAGGAAACATACAGAGGCCAGTGACTATAAAGACTTTGTTCATCTTATTTGCCACCATTGAAGAGTTTTATGAATGGTATTGCCACTAAAAACACCTTTTGAAAATGTTATGTGAACTTGAAGATTCTCACCAGACTCATTCAGACACTGGTTTGAAGGAAATAATAGGTCACATATACTTTTCTCCAAATCCCTGAAGCATGGAGAGATGATGATGATGATTCAAGCTTTTCTGAACTCCATGAGCTCATCCCATAGCTGGGGGTATTAGAACACACTAGTTACTTTTCACCTTGGGGCAGTTCTAACTAAAGATAGCAACTTTAGTGTTTGACACTTGTTGTCTAGCTAAAACCAATTTTCTCTTTTCAAAACAATTCATTATCCCCCACTGCACTTTTTTATACTCCCCAATTAAATGGAAAATCTATCTTTCATAAAAGTTAGAAATTATGTCCAATGAAAATCCGACATTTTAATGGTTTTCCACAGATTAAAATTGTAGAGTTCTCAATAAACCCTGATTTACTGATGTTGGCCGTAAAATGGTTATTGCTGTTAATAAAGCCTGTAAATCTTAACAGGTTATATTTGCCTTGGACAATAAAACTTGCCATAAATGCTTAGTGTCTAAGGCTAATTCTGCTCACATCAAGGTAAACAGCCTACTCAAAATAATTCAATGTCTTTGAGAATTAAGACCCAAAGCCAAGCAACTGACAGATTCTAGCCTTGAGCCATTGCCTGCCAGGCACTATTCTTGTTTTTATCTCACCAAGGAGTCAAGAACGTGCTAGAATTAGAAATTTCAAGAAGGTCAAGGGCCTTAGTACAGCGCCGGTAAGGAGAAGGTTTCCTTCTTTCTGCACAGCGCCAAATCAATTTTGTCGTTGACTGATCCCGAGGTTGGGATGCTTGTATAACAGGCAGAAGTTCAGGGGCTGAATGAAACCATGCATTTTCTGCTGGGTAAAGTATGCCAGATCCATCCAAATATTAAAAGCAAAATTAATGGAGGGTGGGAGATGATCGTTTTCCTTCCAGATGCCAATCAAGAATTTTTAAAGTAGCCCTCTTAAACTCGGTAGACGTGGTAGACGTTTGTCATGTCTTCTGATGTTTGGGGAATTTATGTATCTCACCTCCATGAAGGTAAAAAAAAAAAAAAGCCAAGTGAGTGACTTTCCGAGCCTCCTTTGTGGTTTGGCCCCACCATTCGTACATGAGACGGGATTGAGATGTGAGGGGTTTGTGTGGAAATGCTCTTCTGGGCAGCTGAAAGAACTGACTGACATCTCTCCCAAGACTCATTCTTGTGAGCTCGGCGGTGGCTCTTGTCCTGCGATGGTGGTGTCCAGAGCTGCCATAGTGGTATTTGGCTAAAGCAGTCCCTGTGCTGGACGTTCTTCTTGACTGCTTAGCAGCCGCGCCTGGCTCTCTTGGGGACTCTGGGCACCACTATTATTCTTGAATAAAGTCCTTTTCTTCATGAACCATTCAGAGCAGCTTTTGTTGTTGAAGCCAAGATCCCTGTCCATTGCGATGCCTATGACATGCCTTACTATTTTAAGGATGCTGTTGACAAATATCTGAAAGTGACCCTTGGGACAAAGCAAATCACTATAGGCTAAAGCCTGTTTTGGTATGTTAATCTCTCCTTCATCTCTAAAATAAGGCGGGGGCGGGGGGGACTAGAAATGCCCTAAGGTTCCTTTCGTATTTCTCATTATTCCTGATATGTAAATAGTGAGAGTCTGGATTCTATCTAAGCCTTGCCCATGGTTTTAATAATTCTGCCCAGACTGGTGCCAGAGAGTTTTCAAGTCAGAGGCTCTTTGCCCTTCTCCCTTGTGGGAGTATTCTTAATGAAAGGTTCATTTGTTTCAAATGTGCTCATTGGCATAAAACCGAGGAGAGGAGCTTATGACATTGGACTGTTTAATACAAGAATCACTAGACTATTGTGTTTAACCTCAGTCAAACAGACTATGAAGCGAGGGTTTTATTTAAAAAATAAGATTCTTAATAATTCACTAGAGAAATGTTAAGTGAGGTGCCAAAGTGCTGAAGCAATGGGCCCCAGGTATAAATAATTAATCTAATTTGGTGCAGCCAAAGCAGAGAGAATGTCTAATAGTCCAGATAAACTTTGCTTTGAGGAGACTGACAATGAGGACCTTTGCAGAAAACCACATTTGATTAGAATGTATAATATTGCAATAGAAACCTAATGGACTCTAAAGAAAAGGGAATGTTGAATTGGTTAAATACTAATAATTAAGTGCCAGTAAATTACTTCTCTGAAAACATTCCTGCAAAAAAAAATTGGCTGTCACAAAAGAGATGGGGAAACGAGGTTAATATAAGTTATTTAAAAAGTGAAAGTCTACAGCCCAAATACCCTCATCAATAATGCTTATCTTTAAGCAAATCCCATCAATGTTCTGACTTTTGGCACATCCTTAGCTGGGAAGTTCCATTTCTTGACTGAGGAAGAAGGGATGAAACGATATCTAAGGCTCTTGATCTGTTCTTATTTTTCTTCTCCTCCTTGTTCTGTATTCCTAGAAGGCATAAAACGTGGAAGGTAGCATTGCATTCTTCAAAGAGAACGCAGAGGCCCAAAAGAGAATGCAAAGGTTGTTTCCGTTGCTTGTCATTGCTTTCTCTTCCCTTTTCTGCTACACTATGTCTGGGGCAGCTCCACGCAATCAGCCTTCTTTCCTTCCAAGCCCTACTCTGTGGCTGTGTGATACAGACTCCTTCCCCCGTCCTCATTTCTCCTAGCTCAGAATATCCTGGCCGCCTCCATCTGTCTGGTCTCACAGTCATGGACATGTGCTCTGGTTCCAGCCACTCTCTGAGTTCTTCACTGGCCAGCCAGCTCACACTCATAACTCTTTTCAAGAAATATCTAATTTAACTGATATCTGGACTATTCATGTAAGGCCAGCACTTTCTGGTTCTCTCTAAAGGCTTTTTAACAAATTGCTTTGAACATATATATGTATTTAATTTTTCTTGTCTACCTCTGTATTTAGCTTTTCATGCCT
>PVKH010015014.1:0-16261 GCA_004027955.1 Chaetophractus vellerosus | reverse complement strand
GGGGGGGGGGAAATAAATAAAAGGAAAAATAAAGTAAATAAATAAATCTTATGAAAAATAATTTATATTGCTGGGATATATTCTGATCAGTAGTTATCTTCTTATACAGGATATTTATGGTATTTATGGTATTTTCAATTTCATTCTAAAATAAACACTTATATCAGTCTTATGAGTTATACTTCTCAGCTCACAGGGCAAAGATTGGTCCTGTGTGGTAGTCCTAAGGGTTTGTTCACAGCTGAGCAGATGCTGTGCTGTATAGCATAGAATCTTTCAATTATTTTCAAGCTTTTTTGTTATTGTTTGTTTTAAATGGATGATCACAGAAAGTCATAATAGAGTAAATATGCTGTTTGGATGATTCTGGCATCCTGACTCCTATATCAGTATATGTCTCAATAATGGGCATACTTCTTATTTTCTCTAGGCCCAAGAGAGCACAGTTTGAACATAAAGGGCAGTTGAAGACAGACAAAAGAAATAACATTGCTCTGAATGGTAATATAAAATAATAATTCCACTGTCAGAGAGCTGACCTTGATAATTAAGGGGTCTGAATATGTCCCAGTTGAGAAGATATTTATTTTTCTCCTTGTGGTTTAGACTGTACTGTTTTAGAGAAATTAGGGGTTTCCTTATATTTGTGTATAAGAGTGTGTATGTTTGTGAGTGTTTAAGCATTTGAGTATGGCTTTGTGTGTGTATGTGCATGTTTGCATGGATGTATACATGCTGGATGCGACAGTTATCCATGGACAGGTGGATGACTATAGAAGAATATACTGTGGAGAGACCTCCAAGTGGTCTCTTCTTGGAGTGCCTGTGTGCTCCATGAGCATTTATACATTTTTACATGCAGCCTTCTGGTTGTTATTACAAGAATGGTAATTCTGACTTTGGGAAATATACTGTTGTTGAAGATGGGATGAATCTTGTGATTAGAATGAATCATGTGTGCCCAAGGAGTGTGGTTTGAAAAAGATATACTCTTGGATATGAGTGAAACTCTCAATAGGTTTGATGTTAGAAGTTGGAAACATTGACAAAAGGAGCCCCTCTAAGGGTGTTCCTATAAAGCTTTCATCAGGAATTGGAAACAAACATATTTACATGTAATTTCATTTTCTTATTCTAGTTTATAATCCAGATCTTTTCTCTACCTTCGCTATGCTTTTGCACCATGCTTTGTGTCCCCAATGTTGGGAGTTGTCTCAAGAGGCTCCATTTTCTTCTACCTTCAGGTATGATTTGGCTGCTGGAGAGCCCATCAAGAGTTTGGTGAGATAGAGAAGAAGGTCAGAATATTTATTCATGGGTTTTTTCTCCTGTGGGGCTGCATTGGGTTGGCAAAATCCCTCAATCTTATGTTACAGCTCCTGTCCAGGTAACTCTTTCCATAAGTATCTTCTCCTGCTCTCTTCCTTGCCTCTTTACATTTAGATGTTTTATCATTATGACTACCTGTTACTAGACTGGGAAACTGCCCACAACTTTGTAAATATTTCCTTATTGTGATTATTTAAAGCCTTACATACCCCTGAAAATCATGTTCTTAAAGTCAATCCCTTCCTATGGGTATAAACCTATTATAAATAGGGCCTTATGATTAGGTTACTATAATTAAGGTTTGGCCCAGGCTGGGTCTTCATTGTCTTACTGGAGTCCTTTAATAGAGAATGAAATGCGAGAGAAAGAGAAGTCCATGCAAGCCAGAAGCTGAAAGCAACAAAACCTAGTAGAGAAGGGAGAGACCAGCAGACACCATCATTTGCCTTGTCATGTGACAGAAGAGCCCAGGAATACCAGGAGCTGGTCTTCAGGGAGAAAGCATTGCCTGATGATACCTTGATTTTGACATTTTCATGGCCTTAGAACTTTAAGCTTGTAAGCTAATAAATTCACATTGTTAAATCCAAACCAGTTCTGGTACATTGCCTTTGGAAGCTTTGGCAAACTAAAACAAATTTTGGTACCAGAAAAGTGGGGTGCTGCTTTCACAAATACCAAAAATGTAGGAATGGCTTTACAAATGAGTAAGGGGTAGAAACTGGAAGAAAGGAAAACCTTGTTTTAAAGTGGCAGAGAACTTCGAAAAATTGAGTACTGCTGTTGGATGGAAGGCAGAATTTGAAAGTGATAAAGTTAGATATTTAGCTGAGGAGTTTCCAAACTAAACGTGGAAAGTATGGCCTTCCTTCTCCTTCCAGTTTATACTAAAATGTGAGGGGAAAGGGATACGCTGAGAACTGAACTGCTGGGCACAAAGAAATTAGAAATTGTTGGTTTGGAAAATTCTGAGCTTCTGGAAAGTGAGTGCCCAGAGAATAATGCTCCATGTGAGGATTTCATTGAACTTGGAAGCAGTCAACCATTTCAGTCCAAGTCAGGATCAAAATTACAGTTATCCAGGAGGGATCTGTGGAAAGTCCTACTGTCTGAAAGTTTAGACCCTGTGTACCATATGCAAAACTGACAGTCTTTTTTTGGCAAGATCTGTATGAATGAAACTACTTCCAGCTTGGACTAACAGGCACAGATTGGGGACAGATTAAACGAAAAATGACCTCAAAGGCAGAACTGTCAAAGCTGATGTCTGGACTGAAGACTTCTTCTTGGGCCAAGATACCAGACCCACTCTTGTATGTGGAAAGTCTGAGTCTACCCCAGAGCTCAGCTAACCACTTACTAAACTTTCCTCATGTTACCTGATAAGCTCCATTCGTTTCCTGCAAGGATCCTGATTGATACAGTCAGTAAAGGCAAGTGCAGCCTTGCTGAGGTCTGTGTAGTGGTGCTGACATTGTAATGAGAAGACTGAATTCTAGAGTTCCTTTCAATAACACATGGTAAAATGAACAAGGTTGTTTTTGTATTTGTTGGTGTTGTTTTAAAGAGCTAGATGAGGCAGGTAAGAACAGACAGATTAGGATATCAAATGCAGGTGCAAAAATGAAAAAGCATATCAGACTCAACTGTTATGAAAATATATACTAAAAGAAGTTGATCCATGAAAGGGCAGAGTGATATTTGAATCATAACTTGGAACTTGAATCATGGTTCTGGAGGTTCCAGAAATGTGATTTTTGTATCATGAATTTCTAAAATACAACAATAGTCATTGTAATCCCTTGTTCTTCCATATTCTTCTCTCTTTATTAAAAACATGGTTTATCCCTTGTTTTCTGCAGATGGTGTTTAAGGATTTTGATCTCTATTACAAGGTGTGGATGTTTTCAGTGCTTAATGTGCTATGATGTTATACATTTCTTTTGCTTGGTGTGGACTTAGAATCCCAATTCAATTTGGAAGGAAAAGCTGATGTAAGCGTCCTTTGTTTAGTGTTATTTACCAGGCATTCTGCCACATTCATATATTATAATCATCTGAAAAAGTCTCCAGGCAACAATTTTTTTTCAAGATAAATTTGGTTTTTCTTTATAAGTTGTGAACAGAATGCTCTGGCAGCTGGCCATTACTTTTTAATCAAATAAGTGTTCTTCACTGTTATTGAAACTAAGGAGAAAACCCATAATATAATGAGAAACTCTGAAATTTCCTTGAAAATACAAAAGTAAAATCTGACTTTGTCCTAGAGATAATATGTCCTCAGTTGTTACTTTAACTGAGTAAACATAAGCAGGACTTGACTAACTTTTAGATTCCTTTAAAATTATGGGATAGAATTTAAATACCAATGAAAGCAAATCTTTGAAATACCTATCATGTGTAATGGGATTTTCTCTATATTGTTCACCTACAGTGGGAAAAAATATGTCTATTGTTTACATGTTTACATCGGGTTATGGTTATGTACTGCATACGGTGTTAGAATTATCAAAATCTTCTGTGCAATTTCAATGCTAGTATTCTGTGCTTCTTGGAGATCCTGCATTCTCTGTACTCTCACCTTGTATTTTGACTTTGCCCAGTATGGATTTGGGAGTGTTTTCTTGCTCCTTGCTGCTCTCTCCCACTTCTTTATTCTTTGGGGGCAGATGGGAATGGAGGGCTTCAGTGTAGTCCATCCCAAGGTAATATGAGTAAGGTTGCAGTCAAGAGTTTCCTGGATTATCCAGGTGAATCCAATCTAATCACACTAGTCCTTAAAATCAGAGAATTGCCCAAGGTGTGGTCAGAGGGAGAAATGACTACAGAAGAAGGGTCAGAAAGAAATTCAACATTACTAGTTTTGAAGACAGAGAAAGGGACTATGAGCCTCTACAAGCTGGAAAAGGTAAGGAAGCAGATTCTCCTTTAGAACTTCTAGAAAGAAATACAGCCCTGCCAACACCTAGATTTGAAGACTCCAGGCTTCCAGAATGGTAAAATAACAAATTTATGTTGGTTTAAGTCAGGTAGTTTGTACAGTAATTTCTTATGGCACCCTAGAACACTAATAAATAGAGGGATTTATTTATCATAGAATGGAGTTGAAGATAACATGGGGATAGTGGTGCCCATTTCACCAACTGTTGTGAGAATTAATGAGATTGAAATATATACACCATTTGACCCAGTTCCTAGAACACAGGCTTTTAGAACTGCTAGTTATTATTTAATGCTCTTTTTTATTTATTTTAGGTACTATGAACCAACCATTATGGTAGGCACTATGGATAAAATTTAATTAAATTATGCATGGAACTGCTCTCTTGGAACTCATACTTAGTTTTCTGAAAACAGATTCATTTAAGTCCAGGTAATTAGACAGCCTTGTGTGAAACAAAAATAGAATCGAGGACCAAAAGCAAACAGATAAACAACATTAAAACAAAACAAAACAAAAAACCTCTTTAGCCTTAGTTTACATATCTGTAAAGTGGAAGAAACTTTCTCATCTTTGTAAACTCATTAGAAGAATCTAATCTGGATTGAATCTTTCATGTCAAAGCCATTGAACAAGACAAAACATTTTAAAAGCATGAGTTTAATACTTATGTGTGTGTGTATATATGTGTATTGAGGATTGGGTATAGATTGTGAAAACTATAGAAACTATTTTTGTCTTTATTGCTCTATTTTTCACTACACCCAGGAAAGTAATAGAGATGTTGTGAGCAGCATTAGGTAATGTGAGTTTTTCTCATTATTAGCAGTGGAGTCTGTTAAACAACACATTTATTTGTGGAGCTGCCATGGCTTCACAATTAAGGAGACATACTAGAATCAAGGAAGTGTTTCTTAGTAATTTGTTGAGGATCAATTTAATTGTCCTTTGGCACTCAGTACTACTGAAATTCAATAAATAGTTCACTTGGAGGAAATGTGATGATGAGTAAAACTGATAGAAAAACAAAATAGTCTCTGTTAGTCACTATTCAGCTTTTGTCCCAAGGATGATGCTATCATGTTTTGCCTAAATTAAATGTTGCAACTTAAAAAAATACAAATATAAAAATAAAGATCCTAACCATTTACTCAACTACACTCAACACCTAAATATTGAGAAAAAATCATGTTTTATGCACTGTGTTATTTTTCATAAACAGGTGGATTAGGCACAATTTCTACATTAAAAGATATTAAATAGCAGTAGCAAACATTTCTATAATGTTTTTTAGTTTGGAAGACATTACTTCATACATTAATTCATTTGAAGGAGACTAAGATCTAGTCATAGGTACAGGAATCTGTGCAACTGATTTTATTAATGGTGTAAGAACACTATAGCACTATGGGGCATGGCTTGATAATTTTAGCTGGATGTTATTCAATGGCTTAATTTAACATGAAAAATCTGAGATAGGCTCTGAAATAAGACCAAGAATTAAATAGTATATTTTTTACAAAGTAAAGAACTTGGCTGCTACTATTTCAAATAAGCAAATTGTAATGGAGCTATTTTATTAATCAGAATTTTTATGTGTAACTTGCAGACTATAAAATTTAGCAATTTTAAATGTACAATTTGATGAGTTAGAAAAACATGTTATAAAATAATTCCACCACACAAAACATTTCCCTATGCCTTTTTAAGTAAACACCTTCCATCACCACTCACTCATTCCTGGCAACCACTACTCTGCTTTCATCTTTTCTTGTTTTTTAGTTTTTAATTTTTTATTGTGGTAACACATATACAACCAAAAGTTTCCCATTTTAACCATGATCAAGCATACGTTTCAGTGGTATTGACTGCGTTTGCAATGATGTATACTACCATCACCATCATCCATTGCCAAAACTTTTTCAACACAACAAACTCTGTACCTATTAGGCAACAAATGTCACTCCCTACCCACCCCTGACCCTTGTCACCTGTATTTAAAATGTAATTTACTTTCTGTCTCTATGAATTTGTGTATTCGAGATATTTCATATAAGTGTAATCTACAGTATTTGTCCCTTTGTGTCTGGGTTATTTCAGTCAACATGTCTTTAAGATTCATCCCATGTTGTAGCATGTATCAGAATTTCTTTCCTTTTTACAGCTGAATAATGTTCCATTGTACGTACATATCACATTTTGTTTTTCATGAATCTGTTCATAGGCACATGGGTTGTTTCCATTTTTACTGTGAATAATGCTGATATGAATATTGTTGTACTAATATGCATGTGAGTTACTGCTTTCAGTTATTTGGGGCATATAGCTAGAATTGGGATTGTCAGGTCATGTAGTATTCCTGTATTTAACTTTCTGAGGAACCAACCAACTGTTTCACACAATGGCAGCACTGTTTTTTTTTATCCCCACTCCCCCCAACAATGCACCAGGATTCCATTTCCCTGCATCCTTGCCAACAGTTGTTATTTTGATTTTTGTTTTTTCAAATTATAGCCGTCCCAGTGGGTGTGAAGGGGCATCTCATGGTGGTTTTGACTTGCATTTCCCTAATAACTAATGATATTGAGTATCTTTTTATGTACTCATTGGCCTTTTGTATATGTTCTTTGGAACATATACAAAACCTTTGCCCATTTATTAATTAAGTCATTTGTCTTTTTGTAGATAAGTTGTAGTGGTTCTTAGTATATTCTGGATATTAAACTGTTATTGAATGTACAGATTTCAAATATTTTCTTTTATTATATAGTATAGGTGTTATTTTCACTTTCTTGAAAATGTTCTTTGATGCACAAAAGTTTTTTTAATTTTGATGCAGTCCATTTCATCTGTTTTTTCTTTTGTTCCTTCTGTTTTTGGTGTAAAATTTAAGGATGAGTTCCCTAATAGAAGGTCCTAAAGGTATTCCCCTGTTTTCTTCTAAGCATTTTATAGTTTTAGTTATTTATATTTTTGATCAACTTTGAAACATTTTTGTATATAATATGAAGTCAACTTTCTTTTTTTGTATGTGGATATCCAGTTTTCCTAACACAATTTGATGAAAAGACTATTATTTTTTCCAAAGTGGACTTCACTCCCTAATCAAAAAACAATTGGCCTTATATGTGTAGCTTTATTTCTGAACTCTCAAGTTCATATTATTGGTCTACATGTATACCCTTATGCTAGTATCACACTATTAAGATTGCTGTAGTTTTGTAGTAAGTTTTGAAGTGGAGAAGTGTGAATCCTACAACTTTGTTATTCTTTTCAAAATGGATTTGGCTATTCAGGGCCTCTTGATCTTCCACATGAATTTGGTAATTAGTTTTCCCATTTCTGCAAAGAAGGCTATTGGAATTTTAATTGGGATTGTATTAACATCTTAAATATGCTGTCTTCAAATGAGTGCAGGAAATCTGTCCGTTTATTAAGGTCTTCTTTAATTTTCCAGCAAATTTTGTGTTTTCTGTGTACCAATATTTTTCATTGTTGGTTAAATTTATTCCTAGATATTTCATTATTTAGTTGCCAGGTGAACCGAATTATTTTCTTGATTTCTGTTTCACATTGCTCATTGCTAGTGCATAGAAACAGAACTGGTTTTGCATGTTAATCTTGTACCCTGCCACTTTGCTGAATTTATTTATTAGCTCTAAAAACTTTCTTATAGATTCTTTGAGATTTTGTCTATATAGGATCATGTTATGTCTGCAAATAAGAAATAGTACTTCTTCCTTTCAAATTTAGATGATTTTATTTTCTATTTCTTACCTGATTGTCCTGAATAGAACTTCTAGTACAATGTTGAATAGCGGTGGTGAGAGTGGGTATCCTTTTATTGTACCTTGTCTTAGCAGCTGCTGGGGAAGACATGGACATATCTAGCAGCCATCTCCCAGCCCTCACCTGCCCCTCTCCTTTTCTATTGTGTGCAGTGTTTCAATATGTTTCCCATCTTGCATCCAGGAGAAGACATGAGGTCTCATGGAATGGCCTTACTGTACCTTGAACCCCAAATTGGGAACAAGATAACAAGTTGGTTATCTGGGTGGGAAACTTGCACAAAGCTTGCATGATAAATACTTTTTGTTTGATTGGAAGGACTTTTCCCCCTGGGGTGTATAAATACCTAACATTCAAACAGCACAGGGTGCCTCTCTGATGCAAATTGGGGTGTGCCTCAGAGGTAGGGAGAACTCAGACTATCAGTTCATCTTCTCAGCAACTGTCTAGTGATCTAGAATACCAGCAAATCCTTTCACAGATATTCTTGGAAATCAACACCTGTCTTTCTCAGACCAAGCTCCCCCTATTCCCACCATCATCATAGGGTTCTCCATGTTTAATCCTAACTTCATAGGGGAAAATATTTGTTGCCATCTCTTTCTTACCAGCACCTTTCAGAGTCTGATGCCTCCTTCCTCTTTTGAGCTGCCATATCCCTGCCAGTCTCAGTCACAAAGATCAGAGGACCTAGTTGCTGATTGGATTGATGTTAGTAGTAGGTGGAAGTAGGTATACCTTCATGATGCCATGTCCTCAGGATCTCCTAAAATATTAAAACATTTTAGTATCCAGATATAATAACTAATATTAATTAACTATGTGATAGAAGGGAAAATACCATCAAATTAAAAAGAATGGCATGAACAAGATTTAGAGTAACGTGGTCTGTGTGGTAGTCACAGAAAATAACTAGCTTCATTTTTTTTTAATCATTTGTAAAAGTTACATAAAATGGAACCAGATTATGGAGATTTTTATATATTAGAATATGGAGTTTAGTTTCCATTTAGTGATAGTCAGCATTGAAGTCACTTGAGAGAATTTTAAAGAAATTGTATAAATTTCATTGAAGGAAAAAATTTTCAGGAAGATGAATAACAATGCTATTTATTTCAGTGCATGTGAGGAAAGGTATAATAGAAGAAACTATTAGAGATGAAAATGTCTGAGTGTCTGTTTACAGATCCTAGCCTGCCTAGACTTTAGGTTTGCCATATCACTAGTCCAGGCCAAAACAATGTGAGAGGAAGGAAAGGGGTACTTCTTTGAGTGGTAATATATTACCTGGGCTACTATCCATCACTCTCCTTGCCTGGTGTTTTGGGTGCTTGATGTTATAGTGATCTTAAAGCCCTGGGCTCTTGCGTCATTGCTTAGAGCACTGCTCAACTCTCAGCATATTGTCATTAGAAAGAAGTCATCTTCAATTTTGTTCAGCCTCTGAGATTGAGGTGTTTCTTGTTCCATCAAAGCCTATCCTATCCTGAATAATACAGAAGAACTCATCCAGGGTGGTTAACAGTGTGAATGGGAAAGAGAATAATTCAAAAAGAACATTGTAGAAGAGAGTTACAGGGCAAGCTGACTGTCAGAACATAAAATACAAAGGGAACTTCTGTTCCCTGCTGCTTCCACAGCTTCTTCTGGTTCTTTCATGCTCATGTTCTTGGTACTCACTCCTTCATGCCACTCACCTACACTTCTTGGCCAGGTTTTTGGTTCTTTTTCCCCATTTTAATCCTCTGTATGCATCCCAGGAGTGACAGTATTTCTTTATGTGCTTCTATTCTTGTTGCCACCTCTCTGCTCTTCTATTTCACTGACAAGTTTCAGGGATTGGATTTGCTTCAGCTCTAAATATCCTTGCTGAATGTCTACACTTCACCAGTGTTCTGTCCCAGCTGGCATCATAGTGACAAATTGTGAACAGAATGCTTAGGAGACTGTTTTGAATATCAGAAGTGATTTCTGACTATTTATCTTTCAATATTTGAATTAAACTTTTATTTCAATTATTCAAATGTAAAAATGTTATAAAATTTAAGAAAAAACAAATACATAATTATTTCAAAAATAAGGAAAATAATTCCCCATAGTTGATAATAAAATGTGTATTGTATTTTCTCCCAACATTTTGGGTATGAGTATTTTACAATAGTTATGATAATGTAGTATATTCAAATTATTTTTGAATATTTATTACAAAAGTAAGATATGTTCATTATTTAAATTTTTGGTCTAAGAGATTATAATTAAGACTAATTTACAAATTCAGAATTCTATAATAAAAAATAACCACTATGTACATAATTGGTTTGATTTCTTAATTTTAATTTTCTACTTAGTCAAGTTCAGTGTTGATATAGAATTGTCAGAATAGTTAAAATATTTCTATGAATATCAAATTAAAAAGTAATAATATATAATAGTTATTATATATTGTTACATGCCAGTACTTTTATAAGTATGTCACCTTATGCCTCACAACAACATTAAGGAATAGCTGTTATTATCATACCTTGTTTTTTTTCACATGAGAAATGTGAGGCATAGGAAATTAGTAGAGTTTTGCCTCAGGTCTTTTTATTTTTAATATTTTTTTAATTTATTCCCTCCCCCCACCACCCACCTTGTTCTCTACTCTCTGTGTCCATTTTTTGTGTCTTCTTCTATGTCTGCTTGTCTCTTTAGGTGGTACCAGGAACCGATCCTGGGGCCTTCCCGAGTGAGAGAGAGATGCTCAATCTCTCACACCTCCTCAGCAAACTGGTCTGCTGTGTCTCTTATTGTCTCTCTTCTGTGTCTCTTTTTGTTGTGTCATCTTGCTGTGCCAGCTCTCCATGTGGGCCAGCACTCCACTTGGGCCAGCACTCTGTGTGGGCCAGCATTCCACGTGGGCTAGCTTGGCTTCACCAGGAGGCCCTGGGAATTGTACCCAAGACCTCCTATATGGTAGACAGGAGCCCAATTACTTGTGCCACATCTGCTTCCCTGCCTCAGGTCTTTGCACACTTAGTTCAGGAAGTTCCATTTTGTGATCATTTCCGAAATGTACAGTTTGAATAAATATATTCAATAGCTTGCAGTATCCCTGCATTCACTCCCTGTTCCATGAAGTGTGTTCTATGATTGTAGGAAAAGCCAAGTGGAAAGTACTAGCACTGCATCTACCTATCGAAATAATAAAGCAAAAACATTACTGCTCTCCCAGAGTCACTGCAGAGATGAGTGTCACCATGTAGAACAAGAACTAGGCAAGGATGGTGACTCTCACCATATTCCCATTCTCCTTGCCTATTTGACTTGTGATGAAGAAAGGTAGTCCTTGGAGAATGATAGTGGAAGTTCATAAATTAATTCAGGTGGTATCTGCAATTGCAGCTGCTGTTACATATGTAGTTTCACTGCTAAAGCAAATCAACACAACCCTGGCACCTGGTATAGAATTATGAATCTTGTGAACACTTTCTTTCTCTGTACCTATTAATAAAAACCATAGAGAACAGTTTAATATTAGCAGGCCAGCAATATACTTTTACTGTATTATCGTAGGACTGTATCAATTCACCATCTCTATGTCGTGCTACAGTATGCAGGGATCTTGATAACCCGTCTGTTCCAAAAGACATAATGCTAGTACATTGAGCTGATAACATGCTAATTGAACCCAGAGAGGAGGAAGTTACAAGAATTTTAGATATCTTGGTAAGATATGTGTCAGCTGGTAGGAAATAAATCCCATGAAAATTTAGGTATCTGCCACCTCAGTGAAATTTCTAAGTGTCCAGTAATCTGGGGCATGTCAAAGCATCGCTTTCAAGTTGAAAGAAAATTTCCTGCAACCACCCTTCCTACCACTAAGAGAGTTGTCACAATGCTTAGTGGACTTCTTTGGATTTGGAAGAAACATATTTCATATTTGAGTGTGTTATCCAAACCATCTACTCTGTAATCTAAAGACTGCCAGTTTTGAGAGGGATACAGAATAAGAAAAGAGTCTGCAACCTGTACTGGCTTCCACATAGCTCCTCTGCCATTAGGCCATATGACCCAATGTATGTAATGGTGCTTGAAGCTTCTGTGGCAATTAGGGATGCTTGATGGGGCTTTTGGCAGGTCCAAATAGGTGAATTATACCACGGACCCTTAAGATATTGAAATAAGGTCATGCCATTGTTACAGATCATGTTTCTCCTTTTGAGAAACAACTTCAAACTTGCCTTTGAATCATGACCTGAAACTTGACTATGGGCCAACAAGTTGCTGTGTTGACCATCATGAACTTTGTGTTCTCAGACCATAAAGTTAGAAGTGCATGGCAGTACTCCAATGGCAAATGGAAGTAGAATATTTGAGATTGAATTTAAACAATCCCTGAAGATATAAATTGCCATGAACAAGTGGCCTAAATGCCTATTCTTGTTAAATTGCCTTTTCTTTCAACCACACCTATGGCTGCATGGAAAATTCTCTATCACCAGTTGACTAAAGAAGAAATAACTGGTTTGGCACAATATACCCCAAATTGGATCATGTTAGCACTACTACGACTCTATTCAAGGATGGCCATGGAGGACAGAAATAAAGGGAAATCTCCTCACTGGAGGGAACGTTTAGCAGTGCAACTGATGTTCCTTTTGCCTGAAAGGAGATATGGCCAGAGGTATGGACTACACAGAATCAAGCACAATGGTCAAAGGTGTAGTATGATAGTCAGGGATTTGGGATTAATGCAATTCAAAATTGGTAACAAAGAGGCTTGGGGAAGAGATATTTGGTAGAACTCTGTGGAAACAGCCCATGAAGATATTTGTGTCTGACGTAAATGTTCACCAGGTGTGGAAGTGATGGGTAACAAAATGACCTTTTAAAAGAATAAATTAGTCTCATTTTTTCCCCCAGAAATTCCCATCTTAGAACATGGTATATGGTGAATTCCTTTTATCTGAACACCAGGACTTTTTTTTTTTCTCTCTTGTTTCAGCTCTTTTCAATTTAGTCTTTGTTTATTGTATACTTCAGTTAGCCCTTTCTTCATTTGTATAACATACAAGTTTTAGACAGATTAGCTGATTTCCATATGTGTTATCTGTTCTCATATATTTTTTGCTACTTTATTCTTTTCATTTGCATTTTGGGAGAACGTGTAATATCATTATATAAGCTTACAGTTTATCACTTCTGTTCCTTATTGCCTACTAAGTGTCTCAATTCTAATACTACATTGTTATTTGTGCATTTCAATTTCCTTTGAATTTTGTATATTTGGTAATGTATCCTTTGAGTAGAGGTCAACATATAGTCTCCATATGCCTCCCTACTCTTTTTTTTAAAATTTTATCTTAGAAAAAACATTTCTTCTTGTTTGCTAGAAAGAATTACAAATAAATTTCTATTTAGTTTTTATTTTTATAGTATACGATTTTCAGTGGTGTTTTACTGCTCTTAGTTTTCAGGGTGGTGACAAAGGTGGCAATTGCTTTCTCTTCTACAGTAACCTTATGTTGACTTTTTTCTTGCATTCATGCCTCACTGAAGAGGTAACAGTGAAGGTTTAGCTTTTATCAGAATAAAGAACAAGTATACATATCTTGTTTTGATTGAGTGCTGAAAGGTTATTTGTCAAATGTACAGTTGGAGAGCAAATTCAACTGTCTTACCAGGATTCTTAACTCTGCAAAATTTTAATCTTACTAAGTAAAATCCCTGCCTTCTTGAAATACTCATAACAGAAGATGAAGAAAGGTCTTTACAGGCACTGTGGCATTCATAATGGATTAATATAGACTTATGGAGTTCATAATAGGTGAATGTGGTCTTATGAGTGCATTTTGAGAAGAGTACAAGTGTTTGATGCAAAGAAATCTAATTTTTATATTCGTTTACAAATTATTATAAATTCCAATTTAATAAGAATAGATTAAAAAGAACAAATTGTTGTTTAAATCCCTGTTGTGCAATAAAAATTTCTTCTGTTTCACTGAATTTCAACCTCTTCAACAATATCAGGTCTTGTTATATTCTTTGTAATGCAGATTGCCTTTAAAAGTGGTTTTTCTAACCCTTGTTTGTGCTAATTTTTTCTTTGTTAGATCCATCATAAATTCATTGCAGTATGGGAAAGCCTCTATCTTTTGTTTGAATAGTAGTTAAGCTCAAAGAATGTATAAATCCAGAAAGTCAGCATTTTTTGTCAGTTTGCTTCCTGAAATCCCTTAAAATCATGCAATATAATCACTAACAGAAACTGATTTTTATCTTTTTTACATGTCATTTTTTTGTGATGTTGAAGATGAACATGCTGTATGATGAAGTGAAATAACAAGATATTATTAATCTAAATTAAAATCAGTATGACTTTATAATGTTATAATCTTTATCCATTTGTTTATTGAAATGTTTTATGCTGCCCCACATAAGAAATTTTAGAATTTTCTTCAGAAGTATGTGTCTTAGGGTATCCAGAGAAAGAGAACTGACAGGAGATTATATATATAATATAGATATATAAATATGTAGATATATAGATAGCTAGATAGGCATATAGATATATAGCTATAAATAGATTTTAAGATATTTATTATAAGAATTAACTCAAATAGCTTTGGGGATTCTCAGGTCCATACTCTGTAGGTTGGGCCACAATTTGGAAACTGATTAGGATTACGTTGAATCCTCCAAGAGAAACTGACTGGCTAAAGTAGAGGCAAGAATTCTTTTCTGACTTGTGAAATCCTCATTTATGGATTTAAGACCTCCACTTTATTGAATGAAGAGATGGCTCTTATTGCTGAGGGCAATCCCCTTTGTTGATTGTAGATGTAGTCAGCTGTATATGCAATCAATTGACTATAAATTATAGCTCATTATCTATTAAATACCTCACAGTAACAATCAAGCCAATAATGGCTTTGATCAAACAACTGGACACCATAACTGACACAAGTTGACACATGAAATTAACCATCACAGAACCCTATTAGCTAATAACAACTCAAAAGAGATTTTTAAAAATGAATATTTCATTATTGGTAATTATAGACTATTCTAGTACATACAAATATCACAAAGTTCAACATTATTTTTTGTAAAGGAAAATAATGAATAAAGTCTAAATGTACTTCAAAATGCCAAAAGTCTTCAACTTTTTTACGAAATTTACTCACTAAAATATATTTTCCTATAGTAAAAATTTCAAATGATAATTAACTATTGAACAGATTGGATTGTATTTTCCTATTAGTTTATAAATTGACAATAAATTATGATGTATATCTTTTAAAATACTTGGTTCTTTTATTTATGGCAAGATACTACTGAAAAATATGAATATCCTATATATAATTTAACCATTATTGTAGAGGTTTTGTTGGTTTGCTATTATATGCTATGATACAGTAAACACACTGGTATGTATCTTCATCCAAGTGTGCAAATAATTTCTCCTGTAGTAAAGAATTTGGTCTAGCCCAAAAAGAGTTCTGACCTTTTGTCCCCAGCTCCTGGGAGGTAACTTCTAAATGCTTGGAAATTCCCAATTGAAGGAGTGATCTTAATATGAATGGTAGGCCACTCAGACCACACTTGATATTTTATGCTAAAAAGGTTACTAAGTGAGGGGCCATTCACATATAGTAGTCTTAGGGTGAGGGTTGGCTATGCCAGAATGACCAAAAATGCGATTTAGTAGGGAATTTGAGTCATGTTATATCAGTCGATCTAGTGATTCAATGGGGTGGGTCATCAATCAGTCTAAGCAGTGAAGCCTTGATAAAATATCTAGTCACCAGAGTTCATGTGAGCTTCTTAAATTGGCAATATTTCATCTGTATTGCCACACATTGATGGAGGAAGAGTAACTCATCCTTAGGACAATGTTTTGGAACCCTCCTTGATGCTTCCCTATGAGTCTCTTCCTCTGGCTGATTTTCCTGTAATCCTTCTCTGTAATAAACTATATCTGTGAGTATAAAAGCTTCAGAACTTTATACTTTTGAAATATTATATAATAAATTTATTTACTTTTCCATCATAGCTTCTTGCTTTGGTGTTTTGCCTAAGAATAACTTATGCTACTCTAAATAATTTTTCTAATTATCCTCCTTCTTATTCTAGTATATTTGTGGTTTTACTATCAGTAAATATTGAAATTTTGGAGGTAATGATGTAGGACTCCTGATAACCCCTAGGGCCCTTCCC
>PVKH010015013.1:0-16260 GCA_004027955.1 Chaetophractus vellerosus | reverse complement strand
AAATGCTGGTGCTTTTAAAACTCCCCCCACCATGCTTGGGAAATTTAAAGTTAAGAGCTAAATTAAATTCATTGCGGTACTAGACCCATCCTTTTACATCTCTACCAGACTGCTCCTCCAACATCATTAATCTTACAATGCTGTACACCCTTTCTCAAAACCCTTCACCAATTCCCACTGTCCAGAGGATTAAGTCCAAATTCATCATAAAGTTTAATACTGCCACACTACTATCCTTCTGTCACTTCCTAACTTTTACACAGACTCCCTAACATGAGCCCTGTATTCACCTTATCACACAGGTTATGTTTATCTCTTTCCTAGAGCTTGTGCAATTATCCAAACCAGGAATGGCCTTCAGTCGCCCGTCCCCCATCTAAACCCTACACGCTTTCTGCAAGGCCCAGCGAGGGCCAGCTCCGTGGCCGCTGTGAACTGATCCTGTGAGAATCCTCTCCTGCACACAATCTTCCACCACCCCACTCTCGTCTCTGAACAGGTCTCTGAAGCTCTCAAAGCACATGGAGGGCAGGAGCCAAGTGTAAGTGTTCTTGGATCACACACAGCCTTTTGAGCTTGCTAACTGATTTCAAAAGAGAAGCACTTGCTTGCAAATACCTGCTAAATAAATTGAGAGAAGTAACAGCAGGGTTTTATTGGAAATTTTAATGTGGAACCAAATACTTTGAAATTATTCAAGCTCATATTGGGCTGGGATATAGAGCTAGGCCTCTGGGCCTCCTGTCTTTAAAAAACGAAGTAAAGAAAATGCCAAGTCCCTTCACTATAAAGCAATTTGAATTCTAGAACTTAAACCTTAAAAAAATTCCTATACCTTACCCCCATTCCAACCACACCTTAGACCAATCAAAAGTCTAAGAAAAGTGACTTGTACTCCTAAAATTTCAGCTTACATCAGCCAAAGGTTCATAAAAACATCATCTAGCAAGTAGCTGGTATTTTACCACCTACAGCCCAAGAGCCAAGTGGTGAGAACAAAAAAGTTCTCCCTTCCCAGAAGTCAGGAAACCACTCTCAGCTACCCTTTCCTGGCAGCAGGAAGTCGATGCAAGGACAGGAAATAATTAATGATTTCCAGCTGCATAAGGAGTAGGCCTCTTCATAGGTTTTTTTTTTTTTTTAATATTAAAGAATTATTCAATTTACCTATAAGGTTTGAATAAAAGAGACGGACCATGTGCAATGAAGACATATTTAGGTCAGACTCTGTCACTCTCAGGAGCAAGGATTCCAAATTAGGGCTGTCCATGAGCCAACTGGGTCCACAGACTCGGTGGACCTGCAACTCCTACGCTACACCTCAATGGACTCACCCAGGACACCTAGTTGGGAGTTGATGATGATGGACGACGGCTATCCTGGGGAATGGAGAGAGCCTGCAGCTGCAGGCAGGATAATCTCTTCCAGTGTTTCCATGGGATATAAGCCCCCTCTCACTTGGTGGTGGAGGGGATATCACCATCCCAGACTCCTTGGCACTGGGGGAAGAACTGTGGACTAGTATGGACTTGTTGGTGTCCTGCTATAGACTTGTGATATATGCAACGGAAGAAATTGCAAAATTATGTGGAGCCAGGGTCACTGGACACTTTGGAAGCAGGGAGAGGGAAGGGCAATTGTAATGCAGGGTTTTTCTGGGACTTGGGAATTGTTGTGGGGGATGTTGCAAGGGAGGATGTAGGCCATTTTGTATCATCATGTATCATGTGGAACTAAAAAAAAAAAAAGTAATGTATGTGAACACAGTATGGAATAGCAATGTGAAAATCCCTAAATAAATAATATTTAGCTCTTAAAAAAAAAAAAACAACTTATTTTGCTGGCTGATACAATAAATCTAAACTTGTTATTCCACCACAAGCAGATTTATGCCCAGAGAGACTTCTTGATCCCCATACCTGAACTCAATGGACCTCGGATATCCAGAACAGTAAGATAATAAATTTGGGTTGTTTTAAGTCAAAAAAAAAAAAATTATCTATAAGGGATAAAGAGGAAGTGATTAACATTTTAAAAAAAGAATCTGTTGAACCCAAAAGACAGTCCATTTTTTAAAACACTGTCTTTTGTGGCTTCATTAAAACAATCCTGGTTAGAGATCTGGCAGCCAGCACTCTGGCTACTCAAAGGTCATCCTTTGTTCTGAAAATCGGCATCAACTTCCAGCCTGGTGACACACCACCTCCTGAAATGGTACAGCACAAAAAACAAGGCGGTCCTATTCTGCTGGTATGTAGTTCACACCCAAAATGTGGCAAACGGGAGCAGAAAGGCTAGAGCTAAATAATTCCTAGGAAGAGGCAAGGATACCGCAAGACTTGCAGGTAAGCAAGAAAAAATCCCACAGGCTCAGAAAACGTCAGAGTAACAAGGAACCTTAACTACCATCCTGTTCACTCCCCTCATTTTATAGTGAAGTCTAAAGAAGTGAAACAATTGGGGCAAGGCCAGAGAGTGTCTCAAAACCCAGGCAATTCACCTCAGGAGGGAATACCAGGTGCTGCCTTCCCTGCAGTTTAGTGAGTCATGCCCTGGTCAGAGACACACCCCACAACCAGAGCAGAAAGCCAAGACTATCCACGACCTACAGGAGTTGGGGGGAAATGTGAATAGCCCCACTAAATCAGTCTTTCAAGCAGGGACCCAAACAGGTATTTTCACACCAATGTTCACAGCAGCATTATCCACAATTGCCTAAAGATGGAAGCAACCCAAGTGTCCATCATCTGATGAATGGATAAATGAAGCGTGGTATATACACACAACGGAATATTACTCAGCTGTGAAAAGGAAGGAAGCTTTGACTCACGCAACAACAAAGACAAGTCTTGAACACATCAGGCTGAATGAAATAAGTCACACAAAAAGGACAAATATTGTATGATCTCACTGATATGAAATAATTACAATTAGCAAAGTCAGAGTCAGAAACTAGAATAAAGGCTACCAGGGGCCGGAGTGGGGGAAGGGAATAGGAAGTTCATGCTTAATTGGTATAGAGTTTATGTTTGGGTGACGGAATAGTGTTTTTGTTTGTTTTTGTTTTTAGCTTTTTATTTTGAAATAACTTCAAACTTACAGGGGAGTTAAAAAAAAAATCTAACAACAGCGTAGAACTACAAAGTAACTCCAATGCAGATACTCAAATTTACTGTTTGTACTATTTACCATTTTGTAACATTTTTCATATCATTCCCTCATCTATCTTTATCATCTATATCCATCTATCTATCTATCCATCTATCTACCTACTTACCTACCTATCATCTGTCTGTCATCTATCATGATTTGTTTTCTTTCTTTTTTTTTTTTTTTTGGAATAGTTTTGGTAATGGATGGTGGTGATGGCAACACAAGACTGTGAATGTAATTAACAGCACTGAATTATATATCTGAAGGTTAAACGGGGAACTTTTAGGTTGTATGTATGACGCTAATTTAAAAAAAAAACAAAACCCATAGCACTATACAAAACAAATAGTGGGGAACCGGCTGTGGCTCAATTGGTAGGGCTCTGGTTTACCACATGGGAGGCCCGGGTTCGGTTCCCGGGGCCTCCTTGAGAGGGCAAGCCACCGCAAGCAGGCAAAGCACCGCGAGCAGGCAAAAGCCACCGCGCGGTGAGCTGACTCGGCGGGATGCTGCACCGGGGGAGACAAGCAGACATGGAAAAACACAAAAGCAAGATGAACACAGCAAGCACAAGCAGCAAGGGGGAGGGATATATAAATAAATAAAAAATCTTTAAAAAAAAAATAGTGAACCCCAATATGGATTAGTTAATAGCATAATTACAATAATATTGTTTCATCAACTGTAACAAAAAATGTGTGTGGGCGGAGGTATATGGGAATTCTGTATTTGCTGCTTGATTTTTCTGTAAACCTAAACTTCCCTAATGTGATTTTTTTTCAAAGACAGTCTTTCTGGACTTTTCAAAAATAAAAGTCTTAAAAACATCTGTCTTAAAATAACCAGACTATTTTTTCTTCCAGTTCTACTTAGTAACCACTGCATTTTACATTCTAATAGTACTCTCAGAGGAGAATTAAAAAACTAAAACAGTACAGCCAGACCTGTTGAAGTATCTCAGCTCTAAAGTCTCCCCAAGAAAAGATGACAACCTACATCTTTCAAATGTTGTCAGATTAGTAGTACTAAGAAGCAAACCAAATAATCCAATATTCAGTTTAACTTTCTCTTGTCCCTCTCCAATACCACTTTCAACTGGTAGCCAGTATGCTCTTTTCAAAATATAAATCTGATCATGTCACATCCCTGCTTAAAACCCTCAAATGGTTTCCCCCTGGCAACTCCCGACACACACCAGAACATATAGGGCCCTAAACAGGCTGGCCCTACCCCTCAGCCTCCTCGTGCTGGGTTCCCCTGGCCACCGGCATTCCAGCCAGCCTTCCAGCTCCCCGGTGAGGCCAGCTCCTCCCGCCACAAGGCCTGCACTGCTGTGCCCATGCTGGACACGATTCTCTAACTGCTCCCACACGCATCCTGACTGCATCTCCCTTACCTCTACTCGACCTTCAGATCCCAGCACAATTATTCCTTTTTCTTAGGGAAGCCTTCCCTGACCACTGCTGCCCACCTGCACTGCACCGGCAGCTCTCCTCTGCTGCGCTGATTACCATTAAAATTTGCAGTTATTGTGTGATTGTCTGATTTATGCCCGATTCCTGCAACCAACCACAACCCCATGAAGGCAGCAACCACGACTGGCTTTGCTCCCCATTGTATCCCAGCACCAAGTAGACAGACTTTTACTGAATCTTTAATTTAACTAAAGAGGAAATGAACAAATAAATGGAAAGATGATGGACCTAAATTAGAGCAAAATTTTAGGAAGACACAGAACAGAGATGTTAAGGGAAAAGTTAAGCCACTCCATTCTTAACTCAAACTTTCAGCATTTCAGGAAGGCATGAGTGGAATATTTTCAAAGGAAATGAGAAGAAAAATAAATGCCTGTCATAAAGCGCTAAGAAAACAGAACCAAGACTGTTAATACATACATTGGCCCTTTAATTAAAAAAAAAAAAAAAAAGCTACACATTTTTCCATCAACTGTTAAAGTAACTCTCTGCATTGCAGTGGCTCTTAACACACTAGAGAATTACCCAACAATGGCGTATGCCACTACTTCCCCCAACTACAACCACCACCAAAAAAAGTACATTTTTCTCAAAGTTTTCCTTCCATATTCTTTGCAGTATTAAGTTAGAAGCCTATACCACTGCTGTCCAAATACAAATGTGAGCCATCTATATAAATTTAAATTTTCAAGAGTTACAGTAAAAATTTTAAATAAATTAATCTTAATATATTTTATCAAACAAAAAAGTATCCCAAATGTTGTCATCTTAACAGTAATCAAATCTTTTAAAAAATTATTAATAAAACATTTTGTTGTTTTTTTTTTTTACTAAGTCTTTGAAATCCGGTATACATTTTCCACTTACAGAACATCTCAATTTGGACTAGCCACATTTCAAGTGCTCAAGAGCCACATGTGGACAAAGCAACCCCAGACCAAGCACATGTTTTATAAATTATTTGCACTCTTCCTTCGCTTAAAAAACTGCCAAAATGTTCTTTGTATCAAACAAACAATGGGGGTGTGAGGTGGCTATTCACTGTAAACAAGCGAAAATAAAGGGCAGAGACCCAAAGTTACATAAACATTAATATACGGATACCTTCTTAATTCATTCATGACTTTAAAAGCTTTCTTCATATGCCAAGGGTTCACTGTCACTGGGCAGTGTTTTTCAGTATTATCATCTTTTGACTCGAGAGGCTTCTGATGACCCTGCTTTGTACATCTGTATATAAAAGAGAAGGAAAAAGAGACAAGGAAAAGGCCTATTAAAGGTGATTGAGTTCAGGCTCATCAGGCTAAAAGCTGTACAATGAAATAATTTTCCCCACTCATTTGGAGGAAATCTCACAGTACATCCCAGTGTAAGACTAAGACACAACTCTGAACACTTTCTAATGATCACAACTGTTTCAACACAAAAAGTGGGTAGTTATCTCCCTGGTGTCAACACCGTAAAAGACGAGCACAGAAATTTCAGTAAAAGCAGTCAGCAGATACCTCCAAATAAAAATCCTAAGAAATGATCTCTGTTGGAAATTAGCTTGCTTTTACAGTCTGCTGGTCATACATTTACAAATCAACACTAGCGGAGAATATTTTGCCCAAACTTCAGAAACTCAGGATTTGATTGAATTTTGCTCTCCACCTGCAAAGATATTTACACCTTATATTTTGGACCTACTCTAACAAGAAATAAATCATGTTCATTAATGGTTATTGAGTACTAACTACATAGCAGCCACTGTGCTAAGTGGTTTACTTCCATTATTTGGTTAATCTTCACTTCGACTCTATGAGTCTGCATTAACAGATGAAGAAATTGAGGAAAAAACAGTTTAGGTAACATAGTAAGTGGTAGAGCTGTGAAAGACTGCAGCCAAACTGACTTTTGATCTCCTTCTTTTAATCAATGTTAGTACCACTTACTTTTAAGCAGTGGATATTGAGTCTCATGTTTAAATTTTAAAATTTTGCATTGTCCTTTCAAGACTTGGGTATAAAAAAATTAATGAGTAAAACCAGGAAACCACGGTGGGAGTGGGGATCTGAAAATGACCACAAGGGAACTCTGTGGTGTGATGACTACACAACTCCATAAATGTATTAAAATTCACTGGACTGTACAATTATAGTGGGTGAATCTGAAGGGATGAAAATCATACTTCAATAAAGCTCTTAGTTAAAAAAATAATAAGAATGCCAAATTAAACCTAAAAACTATCACACTTCCATGTATAAATGTATCACACAAAGAACAGCGGGAAAACATCGTTATTTATTGCTACATTTCTCTTCACACATCTTCCTCTCCTGAACCATTTCTGAAAGGATGAGTCATTTTAAAAATATCATCATTCATTAATTCAATCGGCAAAATTTTTTGAGTGCCAACCACTCTCCAAGCACTATGCTCGGAGCTTGAAATTCGTCAGTGAACAAAACAAAGACCCTTGCCCTCACAGAGCTTGGAGTCTAGTGGGGGAGGAGGGGGGAGAGACAGTAAATACAACCAATCAACAAGCAGACGCATGTTAGGAAGAAAGTGCTTGGAAGAAAGACAAGTCAGGGAAGAGAAAGTCAGGTGTGGGGCGGCGGTTAGGGGTGTGACTCACCCTCTTAAATAAGGCGACCAGGAAGGCCTGAGAACGCAGAATCGAAACGATTAGAGGTGAGGCAGTCATCCAGGTAAGCCTCCGGGAGAAGAACGTGGGGAGAGAAGGAACAGGGGTGAGCGCCTGGTGCGGTCCGGCCCCGAGGAGGAGGCGTGACCGGTTAGAGGTCTGGGGCCGTCCACACGCAAAGCCTCTGCCTGCCGCCCTCAGAACCAGGGGCATTTCAGAGGACTGCCTGGCTGAGAACAGCCTATACGGGTCAAAGATGAAAAGGGGGTATGTTTAGGAGGTCGGTGCGGGAATCCAGTGAAGTCGATGGAGCCAGCTGGGTTCTGGATATATTTTGAAGGTACAGCCAACAGGACTTGCTGACAGAATGGATGTGAGATGTCAAAGAAAGTAAACGACCCCAAGTTTTGGGGCCTAAGCAACTGCGTTTCCGTTAAGTGACATCGGGAAGCCTGCAAATAGAGCTGGTTTGGGGGAGGAAGATTAAGAGCTCAGTTTTCATACATGCTGGTTTTAAGATCAGACATCGAAGTGAAGATGTCAAATCAGCAGTTGGTCATTCAAGTCTAGAGGTGGACAGAAAGGTCAAGCTGCACATACAAACTTGGGAATCACTGGATACAGGGATGGTTCGTGAAGTCTCAAACCTGGATGAGGTCACTAAGAGAGTAAAGCAGACTGAAAGAGAAGACAACCCAAGACTGAGCCCGGGAAACCTCCAACATCAACCATACAAGTCATCCCTGCTCTTTACCCCAGCCCCAGAACCAACACTGGGTGAGGCACCAGAGTCCTGGTGGGCTTGTCCAGAAGAAGCAGACATCAGTCCCGCTTCCCCTCTTCCTATGAGTATTTCAAGGAATCTTATAAACCAAGGAGCCCAAGGCACCGCCCCCAGTGAGAGAGTTCACACAAGGAGTGGGTAATGAGAAGGTGCGCTATACTCCCTGGGGCCTTGTGCAGAAGATGGTCTAAAAAAAGGGAAAGAGTTGGTGACTCTAGAATCCAAAAGATGAAAGAACATCCAGATTTGAAGGAAGGGGCTGAGGAAACACTTTCCAGTGTAAAACAGGTATTTTCATAATGCCATTTCTCACCATCCTTTCATAAAGAAAACAGTAGAAAAAGGGAAAAGGGGGGAATTACGTGGATATAGGCAGTCTATGCAAGCTTTCTAAACTTTTAACAATGTCCATATATATAACAAGTTAATAATGTTATCTACACCTGCTGCCAGCTTAATAATCTAGAGGTTGCAAACAGAAAGGAAAAATATCACCCTAAGGATTGGCAAAACTATCATAGAAGACTTCAGTGCTCAGGGTGGAAATGAAAACAACTCTGTCCTGGAAAGAATATCCTTAGTTAAGAATCAAGAGTGTTTATATTTGCTTAAGAAATTAGGAATGCAAACTCTCTGCACTAGAGGATTAACTTTAAGACAACTAACACACAACAATCAATGTCCACACTGCTGCTTCCTTAAAGCTATTTTTAGCTCCAGTTTTTTCTGATGTACTCCTTTCTAGGGCAAGGAAAACACATTAGGGACCAGAAATTCTACAAAGAAAAGACTTCACTCAAAAAGCTTAACGGAATAAGTAAGATATAACGTTGAATTTTTTAAAAAGTGTTCTCTGTATTGAGATCCACTTGCAAATGCAGCACCCCTGCTGCACAGGTCTATTTTCAACACTAATGCCCTTTCCATAATTTTCCATTTCCTATGTGGCTTTGTGTTAGACGGTCTGTCATTCAGAATCAGAACTGGGTTAACAGAAAATGACACATCATGTCTAAAACTATAGATGTAAAATAGGAACGTATATACTAGGAACAAGGAGGAAGTGAAGGTAAAGGTTTACCCCTTAAGTTATACCACGAAGTCCAGAGCTATACCGTCTCCCTGCTTTCTTTAAGAAGCAAAGAGCAAGCCTACTATAGAAAAGCTTCTCATTCTGAGAACTGACTTTTCTTAAATATCTGGAAAAGATACTTTTTCAAGGTTCTTCTTTGACTTTAAGTTTCCCCAGCTCTACACATTATGACCAGTCTTAGAATCATCCAATAGCTACTGTTATAAAAGAATACTCTAAAATAATCAAGGTTTCAAAGGGTTTGGGCTTCAGTATACTGCTATGCTTTACAAGATAATCCTAAAGCCTTCTTTCAATGACTGACTCTTCTGCAAATTCCCAGCTGCGGCCAAGGGCAGCCTATCCGACAGGCGGCATTCTGCCTTTGCCTAAGAATACACCACCGACAATAACTGATTCTCAGAAAGGAAGAAAATAAAGCACTCTAACAGGGCTGTCTCCCTCAAAGAGTCAAGATTCTAAAGCCAGGCAAAGTTTTAAACCTACTGCAAAAATTCTGAGGACACCTTAGAAAGGAGGTATAATTTCTTTAGATGTAGATCACTCGCTTCGGAACAGTGATTTTCAATGCAGGGGAACAGAAGGATCAGAATCACCCAAGTAATTTTTTCAAACTCTACATAACCCTGCTCCTCCCCAGGAAGACTCAGGCAGGCCCTTTTAGGACTGGATATATCAGGACGACAGCACATAGAGGGGCAGTGGTGGAAGGCAGCCCAGTATGACTTAAAACAACAGGCGATACACTAGGCCCCACCACACTGACCTCCCAGGCCAAGACAGCCATCCCAGACTGAGGACGAGCACTTTAGAAAATAGGGGTCGTTTCGATTTCTAGGGTTTTCTGGTAGAAACGATGCTGCAATTCATGTGAGTGATAGAGCGGTAAAATTTAACCAGGAACCAAAGACATTTTCACATGCAGGACACAAATAATTGGCCCCTGGGTGGCCACCATACTGCTCTCCGCCTGCCGGTTCCCCTCAGAAGCTGCAAGACTGCCCTGCTCACAATGAGTCACCCGCCACTACTCACAAATTCTGCCAAGTTCACATCCACAGCTGCTGTTTTCAAAGTCACCATCCGCGCTGCACTGCTTTGAAGGCTCTCTCCACTTGATAGCGCTTCTTCAGTCTTCAGCTACACTTGCACTGCCGGAGCTGGTGCCTTCACAGCGCTCCCACACACAAGTCCAAGACACCAGAGAGCCAACCATAACTAATGCTTTAACTAGTATTTGTTATGTCACACTACAGTTCCCAAACACACTCTCAGATTCTTCATCTCACCCAAAGAACCCCCACACTACTTAGAGGCTGTGAAGGGAGAGGGCTTTCTCCTTTGGAAATATGTTTTGGTTTGTGGCAGGGTTGTGGTTTTGGTTTTTGCAAGTAGCTAAGGGCAAAGAGGCATGCTCTGCAAATTTCCTTCAAGTGTCTGGAATTTAAAATTTTATTACATACAGAACCAGTAGACTAACTGTAATGGACAAACATGGTCATATCATCAAATAAAGAGAGGAACTTAAAAAAATGTTAACAGCAGCCCCACAGACACGTAGGAATGTGGATTACGCCCTCGGTGTGCAGAGCCTTAGACTTTAGTACGAAGCATCTTGTGAGATGAAACCGCCAGTCCTGCATCAACTCACAGAACACTTCACAGACAACACAATAATGATGGCACCAATGCACAAGCTTTAGTACATATGTTGCTAAAAGTTCTATTTCTGATTTCCCACAGCAGAAAGGAAAACTCCTAAAAATGCTGGGAACGCCCAGTTCTGCTCAAATGAATCAGCAGCTGGAAACCAGAGTGGGAGCGTAGGGGAAGCGGCTGCGTGGCTTCCTGCTAAGTGTGTGGGGTCGCTCTGGCAGGAGGGGTGGCTGGGGCGCTGAGGTGGAGAGGTGCAGGGAAGCTGGAGTGGAATTGCTCCCTGGCATAGAACAACAGAGCTGTAAAAAGCTCCTCAGCTCAGCTCAGCTCCCTCTGCTATTCCCTCCCACTTGCATGACAAACAGCACAATCAGGAACTTTTTGTGCCTGACAGTGACTATTACTAGGAAAAGGACTAGGGTAAAAGACCATCTATCTCTTAAAGAATGTTTTATAAACAACTAACAAAGCACTGTCACAGTGATATTTGTGAGGTGCTAAAACAGAGAAGAGGAGGAAGGTGATATATTTCAAATACTTCCGTGTCTGTGATCAATCATTTTCCCCACCTTTCTTTTCCCGCTTTTCTTAGGATTGCCATCACTTGGCAGTTCAGCTGACTGGGCAATCTTTTCTAGCACCTGGATGAAAAAACACTAAAAAAGACCTGAATTGGGCAGGAGACCTGCACTTTAGTTCTGCCTATACCAAATACTAACCAAGTGACCTTGAATTAGTCACTCAGCCTCTTAGGGCTTCAGACTGTTTATTTAAAAAATAAATGTTTGTTCCATAAATACGTCTAATGTGAAATGCAATATGAAAGTCAAAGATACTTACTCTGCTCAGGGAGCAGTATATGCACTAAACACTATTCGTTTTAAATATGAAATTTAGAAGAAAAATGCTGAGGTTAGGAGTTAAACTGAATATGAGGACAAATATTTTTATGAATTTCACTGGCCTTCCTCATTTTTAATTGCAAAATTCAAATAAAAGCTGTGGAGCAGGTGTTCTCAGTGGTTGGGTGCATACTTCACATTTACGAGGTCCTGGGTTCAGTCCCCGGTACCTCCTAAAAAAAATATCACCAAGGCTCTTAAACACAGACTCACGGATCCTTTGGCACTAGAATTCCTTCAAAACCTAGTAGGTTTCATAATTTTTTTGAAAAGGTATTAGCAATACTCCAGACGGCCACAGCAGTTAATAAATCAGTATGATCACGGCCGAGACGCCCCTCACACCCTGCACTCCTCGGGGTGAGGGAAAGGAAGAATGCTGAACAGGGACCCCTCCCAGCTACCATCTGGCAGGGCAGCCACAGCTGGAAGCACAGGGGCGGCGCGGCTCAGTCCAAGGCGCAAGTTTGCAGGCTGCCGGCTGCGAACACTACAGGAATGCCAAGGTGAGCTGCAATGAGTTGGAGTAAGGAAGGAAGGCTCTGTGGAGGAGACAGCGCTCCACCTGGGCCGTGGAGAAACCCCAGTTTTAACTGGGGACAAGAAGACAGAAGCATAGGAAAAAGGCGAGAGAATCCTGGCCTCTAAGAAAGCAGAATTTACGATGCGAGGATAAAGCACACATTGATTTTGAACATATAAATAAGACAAAAATGATAAGAGTTTGTGACGATCCGGCTGAGCTATCTGGTTTTGATACACCATAGGACATGACCCTAAGATGGTGAAAGGTCAAAATTAAAGTAGTGGTGGAGAGAAAATACACAGAATTCAGGAGGAAACTACTGAAAAATTCAGGTATCAAGTGATGAAATCTGCTTATCAGAATAGCGGCAGTCAGAATGGACAGTTGAAACTAAGGCTCTACAGTGCCCAGGGGCTGATAAGGCACAGCAGATAAAGAAAGAGAACTAAATCAGAAACAATTCCAAGGTTTTGGGTGTCAGGGACTAGAAGAACCACTATCCCACTGAGTAAGCTGTAAAGGGAAGTCAGTTTGAGAATAAAGATCACGAGCTCAATTTTAGACGCGTTGAGCTTACAATATGAGCTAAGAGGGGAGAATTCTGTAAGAAGCTCAGAAATCAGATTCAGAGCCCAGCTGGAGAGGAAGATGGAGCCATAACCTTGAGGGTAATAGCTGACTGAAAAGAAGAGGTGGCCCAGGCCCGAGTCTGTGCAGAACAGAAAAAAGTGATGGAGAGAGATTAGAGAACCAGCTTTTACACTACCTGATGAGCTTGGGAAAGCAAGATAACCTCTACCTCATCTGAAAAAAATAAATAAATAAGAGCTATACTACAAGACTGTTGACAAGATTAAATGAAATAAAGTTATAAACTATGTGAATCACATTTAGCAAGGAAGACACCAGGAAAAAGTAGTGTTAAGGAAAGCAAGCGCTTGTTTTTCAAGGCAGTCAGTGAAAAGAACTGACCAGCAAATGCCAAAAACTGTGGTGTAATAAAGTTCACTGCATCACACATAGAAAGCATATGGACTCGCTCACCTCCACTTGTGTGTGTGGTGATTTTTTTTGGTCCACGTAAATTATGTTAGGGGGAAAGAAAGCAAGAACTCCAGTGCACTTGCTGTTCTCTCTGCCTACAACATCCTTCCACCTTCTTGTCTCCTCAAATACCACCTCATCGGAGGTGCCCTGACCTACCTAAATTAGCATTCCCTGACCCTCACGGCTCTCTAGCCCCTTACCCTGCTTTAGTTTTCTTCACAGAAAAATATGGTATCTACCAATATGATATCTTTCTTACTATCAGTTTCAACCATGGAAAAAATGGACTTTGTTTTGCTTTCTGAGACAGCCCCAAAGCAGTAAATACATTTGGAAGGTGATACGATCCTATAGAAAAGCATCTGAAAGGCAATTTTCACTCTACCACCTTGAAAGAGCCTTCTGTCTCATCTTAACAAAGAAGTTCAGTGGTTTTCATAAACACTCCGGGTGCAGGTCCATAATTGGCACATGAGCAAATGTACAGCCACTTTCACAAACGCATACTTACTAAAATCTGTTAAATATCCTCTAGGTGCATTAAAAAATGTAAACTAGAAACAAGAGATTTGGGGTTTTGGGGTTTTTTTTGGAGGGTGGGGTGGAGGTGGTTTCCCAGCATCAAAAAATTCTAAGACTAGTATATAAATGCTACCAATTTTCAGAATCCACTTCTGAAGTTCCCAAAACGCACCTCAAAATGTTCCTTGTGACACCGCAACACACAGCGATGCACATCTTCTCAACATCGCCGTGTGGACCGTCACTGCTCCCAAGTGCTCGAAACATCCGTACCCATCACTGAGACTTGACTATGACCTGAGAGATGCCCAATCCACATAGCTAAGCAAGAACGAGAACACAAGCCAGCGCGCTACAGAAGACAAATAAATACTGGGAAACCCATAGCAAAGTTCCAAATCCATAGTAACTGAATCTTAGAAAGAACACTGAAGATCATCGGGTCCAGTGGATCAAACATGTCAGGCTTCTGTGAACTTTTTACTAGTCTGTGACAAAAGGAGGACAAAATAATTTTCATAAAATTATTCAATTTAAGGACTGTCCTTTAGTTTGAAATTATGTCCTTCCTTTATTTGAAGATGGGAATTAAAATGTCCTTTCTTTCACAAAAAGATGGTGATAGCAGTTGGTAATTGTTTTTAACAATAATTATTTTACTTAGCAAAATAAAAGGTGTTAATTCTATATGGGGCTCCAATTTTTGTTCTAAAAAAGTTGACAGGTCAGAGAAATCCAAAGTCTGAGAACCTTGCTCTGACCTAACAAACCTTCCGATGCACGATGCACGCAGTCAACAAGATGTTTATCTGCCTATGCTTGAATACCACCAATGAGAGTCTTCAGTGACGTGGAATCATCGACCAGAGAAAAACGTGGTTGTATCTGAGGCATGTTTGCTTAGTTTTGTGAAGGAAAAGCAAAAAAGGTCTGTGGAGAATAAACCTACTTATGAAGAAGGAGCCAGGAAGAAAACAAGGGCCAAGAAAACTGTTCAGGGAGGGGAGGTCAAAGGGATGCAATCGGTCCATCCCTTGTAATCTTCCTTCAGTCTAGTAACCATGACTTACTACAAAAGTGCAAAACATTCGTGAGGTCTGGGCTGATCAGTTTACTGCCTGAAACCCTTTACCAGTCCACATCTAGTTTCCAGCTGCACAGCTTTCAGAGGCCTTAATATCACCCAGACCCCAAAGAGCCATAGAACCTAAAGGCCGCATTTAAGCAATAAGCAGAGCTATAAAGTCCAACGACAGCCAATATGAGAATCAAAAAGGATGAAAGAGAACTTAGAGGCACGGTGCGGAAAGAGCAGAAGAAACAAAAACCTGATTTCCTGGGCCCACCCTGAAGGCAGGAGGGAGCCTAGGCATAGAAGGCTGCTACCCCGCCAAGACAATGGGCTAACAGGCCAAAGGGGAACAAAATGGGTTTTGAGAACAATGTAAACCCGCCGGTAAAAGAAGCACTAGAAAAAGCAGACTAACAGAAACAGGCAGACACAGGCATTCAAACATTTGCAGAATGAATGAATAATAAATAGACACTCACACAACCAGGATCTGCGTCCCTGCTTCCAACCACATCATCCAAGGCACTTTAAATCCAGGTCAAACAACTTTCTTTACCTTAAAGCTCAGGCTAAAAGAGTCTACCTTTTAAAAAGCTGAGCCCTCCCAATAACTTCCCCTGGCCTCTGTCCTAGAGCAGCTCCAGCAGTGAGGCTCGATGCAGCTCTTCCCAAACACAATGCCTGAATTTCTCAAAGGCAACCATGCTCCAGCGTGAAAGGAAAAACAAATTAATGAGAGTGGAGGCAAGCAGGCTGAGGGGTGAAAAGGAAAACAAAACAATTTCTGACCTACAGAAATGTAAATAACAGTATAATAGGCTCTGGAATTACGGCTGGAATTACGGCAAACCCTGGAGAGACAAATGAAAACAAAACCTATTTATATTTATAATTAAATGGACAGAAACAATGAAACAATGAACTTTAGCCAACCATGACTGGAAGAAGTTTTAACAATTCTTCCGTCCATGTTGGCATTCCAGGCTTTCCAATGTCTCAGTCTCTCCTTGCTCTGGCATGACCCATGGGGTCTCAACACCAAAGAATTTTACCGGACACCAAAATAATGATCACCCTAGATTCAGTTACCAGTATTTTCATGCAAATGTTTCATGTTCAATTATTTCTATTTAAATCATATTCTATGTCTCTACTCCTTCCCTCCATAGTCTGCTTTTCCATACCCTTCTTTTCACCTGCATTCTAAGATCACCTTGCTCCTTCCTTTGGTTCCCTCTGCTCCAAAAGTAAAAAGGTGGTACAGAGAACTGATAAGAAGGGACAAGTTTACTACAGAGAACATACTTACATGGTATATTCTATCTGCTATGAGGCTAAGAAGCCTTCCAGAACTTGCTGAAGAACAGGCGTCAGCAGCCACTGAGCCCTGCTTCTATCAAG
>PVKH010015012.1:0-16259 GCA_004027955.1 Chaetophractus vellerosus | reverse complement strand
CTAAAAAAAAAAAAAAAGAATGTACAGAAAGGGCAAACGCATACTCTCTGAAATGTTGCCTAGTCCCACCCCACCCCCTATCCCAAGCCATCCCAATCCCCTCATTAACAAGAACACAGTACTTGGACATGATGGAATAAGATTGGTATTTCAACAGAAGATCAAATACTAAGAAACTCCCCAAAACAAGGTTATTAGTTCATTCCCAAGTCAATGAGCCAGCAAAAACAAAATCATATTTGAGCTGGCAAAACCTCCTGTGAGGTTTAGAGTCTGTGAAAAAGCAAAAGGAAAAAGGAATTCTTCCATATTCTTTATGCAGTTTTCCATAACAAGAGCACTCGTTAAATGATGTTTATATATGATGATGACAGAGTGTTTAGATTGGTTCATTGCTTGGCATTAGAAGGGCAGTGCCCTGGAGTCTTCCTCCAGCTCAATCTTGAATAAACAACAGTCCTTTTAGTTTTTAATGTACTAACTTGGCTCAAACTATACCATGAATTACTTTTGTATGAAGGCTGCCGTAAAAAAAAAAAAATACTGCACAATGCTCCACTGGCAGTTAGAGCCAGCACAAGCTAATGCAAGCAAGTTACGCAAGTTAAAATAAACAGCAGAGAATTGGGTGTGAAAAAAATATTAATCAGGTGTGTCCATCTGACTGCTACAACTTTAAAACATCTGCAAAGTAAAGCCAGTTTTTGTCAAGGTCACTTACTGCTCAGAAAAAGCTTTTCAGCTTCAACAAAAATTATCCAAGAAACAAAATGAAGGCAGAAAGTAACTTTGAATAGGTGCATTCCATTTTATGCCACCCATAAGAAGCAGAGTATTTTTTTTAGCTAGTATGAGATTACCAGGTCTTTATCCCATTCTGAAGGCACTGTTCTGATAAGTTCAAGGACCTCAGAGGAAGATATTTGGAAAATGAATGATCACCCCTATCATTAACTTTTCTGTACGAGCTAATGTGGCTGTTATTGGTGGAAGTCACAAGAACCTGCTTGTCCCTCAGACAGTGGTCCCACAATCCTTCCTCAGAATATGAAAACTTTTATTAGCATTAAATTGGGGTGTTTGAATTTGAACACATTCTTAAAGTAAAAATTATGGAAATCCAAATTATAAATTTTTTACTTTCCCACTATTTAAACCACACTGTTTCCATTTTCTTTTTCTCTTACTGCTGAGCAATGAAAATTTCTTGCTTCCAAAACATAGAAAAGTGTTATTGCAATTTTGCTTGAATACTCTTAACTTTCAGAGCCACTCTATACTCCATCTTTGATTTTCAGCACCTAGTCCTGAGTCTAAAAGGGGAAAACATAATCTCTCATTTAAATGAGCAATGAAAGGGAATTAGGGGGCCGGCTCGATAGCCCAGTGGATAGGGCACCGGCATACCACATGGGAGGCCCCGGGTTCGGTTCCCAGGGACCTCTCCTAGCGGGCAGACCGCCTTGAGAATGGCAAGCCGCCGTGGGCGGGCCAGAGCCGCCGTGGGCAGGGCAAAAAAAAGCTGCCATGGACAGGGCAAAAGCCACCACGGGCAGGGCAGGTCGCCCACGAATGGAGCGCAGCCAGCCACCCGCGAACTGAAACCCGGCCGTGAATGGAAAGCAGAAGCCGCCCACAAGCGGGGAAAGCCGCGCCTGCGCAGTGACCAGTCTTGGCCCGTTGCCGCAGCAGGGGGGAAGGGGAGATATGTAATAAAATAAATAAATCTTTAAAAAAAAAAAAAAAGAAAGGGAATTATTACAGAATCGCAGATAACTCCCATAACTCTATCATTCAGACTTTGCATAATGTTTTAAATAACTTCAGAAACAAAAACATGTTAATATTTTGACAGCAAATTTCCTATCTCTCTCAGTCTTCTGGCATGTATATATCCATTGCTCAGCCTTTCTTTATACCAGGTATTGTGGTACGTACTTTACATATGTTATCCCATTTCATTCTCATAATAATAATTTCAACTCAGGAGCTTTCTGCTCTGGGACCAAGAGTGGAAAGAGGGGGTGATGATCAACTGGAGAATTGAATTAGGGGTGTCTGCTCCAAAATACCTTTCTTTTGGTTTGTTACAGAGCCTAAAATTAGATCTTTAAATTCCACCATTAGGTTTTTTGTTTTTTTTTTTTCCTTAGGAAGTACCAGGGATTGAACCTGGGACCTTGTACATGCAAAGTAGGCTCTCAACCACTGAGCTACACCTGCTCTGCCACCATCAGGTTTTGAAGTTTCTTCTATTTCCTTTTAGAAAGCGGATCCTCCTTAAACCATAATCAAATATAATCCCCATGTGAGCATCACTGATCACACACCCTGTTTTCAAGGAGGTCCTAGGAGGTCCTGACTGGATGGTTTTCACAGTCCTGTTTCTTGATTAGGTCATCTCTTACCTGCTATTTCACTGGATTCTTATAAAGATTATTCTTGTTTTTGTTAAATTCTATCCACTCTTTTTTTTTGTTGTTGTTGTTACGTATCCCCCCCTTTCTGCTCGTTGTTCCTGGGTTCATTTCTGCATTCCTCTGTGTCTGCTTGGTCTTCCCCCACCCCCGCCCCGCTGCGGCGATGCACCGAGTCAGCTCACCACGCAGGCAGCTTGCCCCGCTTGCGGGCGGCTCTGCTCTGCTCATGGGCAGCTCTGCTCTGTTCACAGGCGACTTGCCCTGCCTGTGGCGGCTTTGCCCTGCCCGTGGCGGCTTTTTGCCCTGCCCACAGTGGCTCTGCCCCGCCCACGGCAGCTTGCCCTCTCAAGGCGGTCTGCCCGCTCGGAGAGGCCCCGGGAACCGAACCCAGGACCTCCCATGTGATGAACCGGCCCCCTATCCACTCTTAATAAGTTTCAAAAAGGTTAAGTTGATTGGCCCAATATCACAGAATAAATGGTAGAAGCAGGAATGAACACTCACAAAGTTGATATTCTTAATTACCATTCAATATTTTTGCCCACTCTACCTACACAATTCAAAGGTAGTAAGAAACCCAAGAATGTTTGTTTGGGTTGCCATTACCACTTAATCTGCCTTCTGAATTCCATTTCCCTACTTCTTTCTTAAAACGGAATTTTGGATGCTTTATTTATATTAGGGTGAAAAATGGCTAAATTGCTGTCATTCCCAGAATATCTTCAATTTAATAGTAACCAATAATTTAAACTAAAAAATTAAGATTTAGCCTTAAAATTTCAGGCATTACTGAGGATTCAGGCTAGCCCCAAGGATGCCTTTGTGGATTTCGAAGAAACATCCTAAACTTGGAAAATATGAGAGACTGAGAGGATTGTGGGAGAATAGTAGAGGACAAAGCCCCACCAAAGCAACTATTGATTAGGAAGCTTCAGCAAAACAACTATTGTTTGGTCTCTCCACCGAGACAGCTATTGAATTGGCAGTAACTGAATCAACTATGTGGAAAGCCCCGAGTATACATAGTCTGTATATTTACAGTATATACGGTGCTGTTGTACAGCACCCAGGGTAGAGCTGGAGAAAGAGGCTGGTAAACTGTGATAAACATCAGTGAATTTCCCCCTTCACACAACACCTACCATTCCCTACCCCCCAACTGCACAGCAGATAGCAAGTGGGGGTTACACCAGGGCCTCCCGGTATAGCTTGCTAGTGCCAGGGTGGGATAAAAAGAATAAAATCCTCCAAACTCTGGGGCGGGGGCAGGGGGAGCAGATAGAGGAGAGGGTGAGGTCTGATGGTTAATCCTTGCTTTTTATCAGCTACTTCAGCTTGCTGGGGGGCTATCTCTGAGGAAGCCATTATTCCAACTCTCCTCAGGGAAAAGGAGCAAGAGGAGTCTTAAAGAGACAGTGCCTTTTTTTTTTTCTTCGCTCTTCTTTTTTGATTCCCATTTGGAAGCAAAAACCACTTGGAAAAGTCACAAATCAATGGTACCAGCACACTATGCCAGGACTGGATTCCACTGCTACCTGCTGCAAGAGTGAGGAATGGGCCATAGCAACCACGGTAGAGAGAGAACAATTCACTGGTATTTCCTGTAATTTACCAGCTTCTTCCTCCCACTCTTCCCTGAATGCTGCATAGTGCTCTACTTGACTCCAGAGTTTCAAAATAGTTGATTCAGACAGTTTCTGCTGTTTAACAGTTGTTTTGTTGGAGGAACTGATTCCTGTAGCTTCGTACTCTGCCATCTTCCCAAAATTCCCTGGGCCAAGGATTTGAATAGACAACATTTTTCCAAAGAAGATATTCAATAGCCAATAAGTATATGAAAAAAAATGTTCAACATCATTAGCCACTAGAGAAATGCAAATTAAAACTATGAGATACCACTTCACACCCTCTAGGATGGCTACTATTAAAAAAAAAAAACAGAAAATAACAAGTGTTGGCATGAATGCAGAGAAACAGAAAGCCTCATATACTGCTGATGGAAATGTACAATGGTGCAGCCATTGTGGAAAACAATCTGACAGTTCCTCAGAAAGTTAAACATAGAATTACCATATAACGCAGCAATTCCACTTCTAGATATATCCCCAAAATAATTGAAAACAGGGACTAGGACAGATATTTGACAAATGTTCATCACAACATTATTCATAATAGCTAATAGGTGGAAGCAACCCAAGTGTCCATCAACAGATGAAAAGATAAGCAAAATGTGGTATAGCCACACAATAGACTATTATTGTCAGAAAAAGAAGTGAAGCACTGGTACTTGCTATAACATGGATTAACCCTGAAAACATCATGTTGGGTGAAATAAGTCAGTCACAAAAGGACAACTATTGTATTACTTCTCTTATATGAAATACTTAGAAATAGAAAACTCAGAGAGACAGAAAGCAAAATAGTGGTGGTGCAGGGGAGAATGGGGAGTTACTGTTAATTGAGTATGAGTTTGAGTTTGGGCTGATGAAAATAGTTTGAAAATAGATAATGATGAAAGTTACACAGTATTGTCAGTGTACTTAATGTCAAAGAATTGTCCACTTAAAATGGTTAAAGTGCTTTTTCTGTTATTAAATTAAAAATAAGTAAATTATTTTTTAAAATATGAGAGGCCAATCCTTCAGCACACTGAAACTTGTTTTCAGAATTATATCACTGCAAATAGAACTGTGGCTCAACGAGGATTTTTTTTTTCCAAGCTCCTAATTTAAATCAGCAAATGAACGGCCAGAAAATCAGTTCGGGGTCATTTGATGGGATATTTTATCCAAAAACATGAAACAATATTGCTGTGATTCTTCGAAATGGGATATAAAAAGAATGGTTGCTAATTGAAAATCCTATATTCTTGCTTTAAAGAAAGGAGTGGGGACAAAAAATCCCTGCTTTTTAAATTCTTCTCAGTCTAGTTTCCCTGACAAACCTGTTTGATGGGCATCAGGGACCTGAAGTAGAGCTTCCAGGGAAAAAGTAGCCATCACTCATGCGTCATTGGATTTCTGTGACAGAATGATCACATTCTGGAGAACCTGGCATAAGCACATCATCATTAAGCCTTGCTTTAGCATTTCTTAACTGATCACGGACGCTGCGGTCCTTGGTGGCTCCTCTCTGCTGGCACTGTTTGTAGTTATTTGACCTTTCCTCAGTGGATAATCCACACAAAAAGACCTAATTACTTCCCCAGCTTTGACCAGCCAGCAGTGTGAATAATCAATGACACTCATTTAGGTATTGCACAATCAGATGCTTATGGTGTTTAAAGAACATTTTTCCATTGACCTGCCACAGCTGTAGGACAATTACAAGCAGTGAAGCTGCTGTTGTAATCATAAGTTGACCAGGTGACCTTGTGGGTTGAAAGTTGACGGCTGGGGCCTTGACTGGGGCATAGTCATGATGCAGGACATATTTTGGGAGAGAAAAGAGGCTTCACTGTATGCTAATGTGACATGCATAGCCCCAAGAGCAATGTTCTGAAATATTGACAAATCACAAGACTGATATTGGCAGGTAATATTCAGTATTTGTATCCATGGCTTCAGCTACTTCCCATTGTATATAAAATAGTAAATAAATAAGATTAGGGAAAAAAGTGAACTCTAGTCACATCTCTTTCTACGGTTTTTCTTAAAGTAAACGTGAAAATAAAATTGAAGTAAGAACATTTCGTATGTAAATAGATATTTACAGATTGTTAGGATGCTAAAAATTTTTAACATATTCATATTACAGTAAATTCTTATCCACCGTGAGGCCAAATTTTCACCACAAGGAACATTATTTAAAAAGATGTGTAGCCTGTGCTTCTTTGAAATTATGACTAATTACCAGGTTATATAAAAAGCTGAATTTTAAGTTATAAGAAAATGGAATATGACATTTCCTAGAGTGTGTTCCTGGCAACACTACTACATTGAAAATCCTTTGTAAACAAGGATTCTTCATCTAATAAGGTTGGGAAACACAGCACAAAATATCCTCTTCTTGGAGATTTACAAAGCACATCAGCATATTAAAGGTTCCGGAAAGTGTCTCTCAAAACAACCTTGGGAAATGCTGGTATATACTTTCTTTTTCTTATTGTCATTACTATCTTACATGAAATTTGAATTTGTAAATATTGGTTCTTGGCTCAGAATGTGAATGAATAAACTTTCTTTTACTTTTGAACTCCCTTAAGAAGTTCATAAGGTTGCATACTTATTTATTAAAATGAAAGCAATGTAAGATCCGAAAAGCAAGCAAGAAAACAAATTGGCAGAACAAGGAAACATTTGCCTGGCAGAAAAGATGAGGGAAAGGAAGTGTCCTAAATTGGGGACACAACAGCAAAGAGTTTTATAGTGGAAAAAAAAAAGTCCCAGAGAAAGAAAAGGAAAGAAAAGTTGGAGGTAATGGCATAGTCCACCCTTTCCTTTTCCAAAGTCAGGCTGTCCTGATTTAATCTGGCAAAGAAGGCAAACTAGCTCATCAGCATGCAATTGATGATTTACCCAGCTTGCTGTCAGAGACAGAACTGTCTGAAGACACAGTAGAGAATGAGGAAAAACAGGCAAAACCCAATGGATAAACCAAGAAGGCAAATCGCTGAAAAAACATACACAGCAAAAAGACTTTTGATGGTGTGACCTTGATTAATCCCAAAATAGCTGAAGCCTTCATGTTGACAGCCCCTGGAATGTGTAATCCAAGTTTTTAACAGATACTGCTAATATCCAATTGTAAGATTTTTAAGTGATGAGTTGCTTTTTAAACACTATTTTTAGCTTCAGCATGCATCACTGTATTTTCCTTTATTTGTAAGGCATTCTTGGGTGATAGTCATAACTCTTTCTTTTAGGTGTTTGTTGCTTCTTTTGGAGGCTTCAGCAGCGCCCAAGATTAGGGTGAATCTTGCCCTTTATTCTGTGGTCAAAGGACCCAAGAACTCTGTGCAACTGATCCCAGCTTTTAATGTGTCTGGGAATTTTTCAGGTTTGGGGGATCCACTGATTTCCTCCAAAAGCATTAATTTTTACATGTTGCCAAAATGTTAAAGATATGAGGCTATTTCTAAGGTCAGCAGTGACAGGAACTTAGAAAATTAAAGGGGAGGGGTTTGGGAAGCAGAGGCAGCAACATCAAGATTTACTCAAGCAAATTTCTGAGTAAGTAATTTCTTCTGAAATTCTGAAAAACTTAGTCTTATAATTAAAGGCATACCAGTGAATGTGGCAAGACAGTATGGAGAATGTATTCAGAAGGTTTGTTGTCCCCAGTCACACATTTCACCGCCTTCAACCCTATCATGGCCATATATAGCGTTGACACAACTGGTAGCAGTTTGGATCCCATTCTAAACCTAAGCAAGAAATTTCTAGAAGAAACAGGTAGGGGAGGACACACCCAGGGATTAAAATATATTAACATCTGGCTTCATATTAAACCCCTGAATACTAAGAATATGAAATTTTGAGACCTGGTAAAGGGAATATGTACCATGTACGGCCAATATCATTTTTAAATGTTTTTACAAATGAGGAAACTGAAGCACAAAGAAATTAAATGACTTGTTAAAGATCATAGCTACTCTGTGGCAGACAAAACCAGAAAGAGCTGGTCTTCTAAATTTAATGCTTTTTATTTTTAACTGCAACATGATATTTCTCTTTTAAAAATTGTCAATTTAGTATAGGGTATATAAATATGTTACACATATAACATAGTATTTGCAGATATATCAGTTAAACTTTCATATTATTCTCATTATGATAAAAAATACTAGGTTTACTAGGTATCAGAAAAATACAGACTTCAGAAAAACAGTAATATAGTTATAAAATAGTAATGCCATCTGAAGCCTATTTGTATCTAATATAAATTATTCTTAGCCTCATTAATTCAGTTGAGAAAATATGCTTCATATGTTTCATTTATAACATGCAAATTGCCATCCCAGCATCAAAAACAGCAGAGTGGTCATGTTGAAAGCATTTGCCCTGCATTTGTGTCTACTTAGTGTTGCCCCCTACAAATCTGCTGGGCATTACTTGGATAAACTGGAAAAAAGACATCTAATTTTCTTGTTTCTTCTTTGATTTAACTGCTGTATCCAAGACAGCACTGTCTACAGTCGGGGTGGCTTCCTGCATGATTAAGAAACCAATTCAAACAAATGCTTCTTAAACTTGCAGCAACTTAGCAACTCATTATAGTATTGTTAATATTTTCATCAAACCAGTCAAAGCTTTCTTGAAATAAACAAAATTTTGTTTTTCCAATCAGTCAGCATATCCAACATTAAATCTTGTTTGATTTTCCCAGAGTTGTGGTTGGTTGTTTGCTCTGGGGAATTTGGCTACTTTTTCAAAGTTAGTAGAGTTGGGGGGAGGTGCTGTAAGAAAGCTTCTGAGGATGCAACGAGTGTTTACCGAGCATTTCCAAGAAAATATTTTAGTCAGTCACTTGGGTGTTTTATCCAAAGCATGTCAAAAATCTGAATCTTGCACATTTGGCAAGTGCTTAAAAAATTATACTGGTTAAATTATATCAAAACATTTATAACAGCATTCCGTATGAAAATATATATATTCTAAGTTCCAATTTAGCTTGCCAGGAACAAATTTCTGCTCACTACTCATCTGACAATCTATCTCACGACTGAGTAAGGCAGCTGCCTCAGCAAGAAGTAGATATTCTTAAGAGCCAGTGATCTAACTCTAACTTTGAAATTGGGAAGGGAAGTCTTAAGGGCATGTATTCCCCCCAGAGTCTCCAAACTGTGAGCAGAGTGGTCTAGGGGCTGACTTTCCACCGACTCCTTTGCAAGAATTGTTAGAACCAGGCTGTCCTTACTCCTCTGAGTTACGACCTAGCTTTCTTGTCCCTAACTTTTCAGGTCCCAGGGCATTAGCCTGATTAACCATATTCTAGGGATGGTTCTGATGCTGGAAGTCATCACAGAATCAGACAATTTGGGAACATCTTAAAGATTTTCTGGTTTAGAGGTACCCAGACTGTCTTCGTTCATAGCACTCTGAATGTCTTGGCGATTTTTTCATGGTGTCCTTAGGCCAAAAGCAATAACTAACCATCCCATTTATTAAGTTGTTAGGTCCAAGCAACTTAATAAGTATTTATGGCTAACAATTTAGTAGCTTTTTTTTTCTGAGGTACCAGGACTGGGGATTGAACCCGGGACCCCATATGTGGGAAGCCAACGCTCAACTACTGAGCCACTTCAGCTCCCCTGAGTTAGTTTTTTTGTTTGTTTGCTTGTTGTTTGTTTGTTTGTTTGTTTTTTAGGAGGCCACTGAAACCAAACCCAGGACCCCCATGTTGGAAGCAAGCACAGGCACTCAACTGCTTGAGCCATATCTGCACCCCCAGCTGTTTTTTTTAAATATATATAAATTAAAAGAAAATCATATTTTTTTCATTTTCAAACAACCCATTACTTCTTTTTTTTTTTTTAAAGATTTATTTATTTTATTACATATCTCCCCTTCCCCCCCGCTGTGGCGACGCGCAGAGACTGGTCACTGCGCAGGTGCGGCTTTCCCCGCTTGTGGGCGGCTTCTGCTTCCATTCACGGCCGGCTTTCAGTTCGCGGGTGGCTGGCTGCGCTCCATCCGCCAGCGACCTGCCCTGCCCATGGCGGCTTGCCGTTCTCAAGGCGGTCTGCCCGCTAGGAGAGGTCCCTGGGAACCGAACCCGGGGCCTCCCATGTGGTATGCTGGCACCCTATCCAGTGGGCTATCTAGCCGCCCCCCCCCATTACTTCTTAATGAGATGTGTGTGCCTGTTTGGTACTGTACATCTCAAACCTTGGCATCAAACCAGTCACCACTCCCCTTTTTCCCATTCTACACTGAATTTCATGTAGTCCTTGATTTTTATCACAGCAATGGCAACAACAAAACCCAGCTTAAAACGAGATGATATCATCAAAAGAATTGTAGCATGATCTAAAGTTCAAACTGCAAACCATCTCATGCTATTAATTTGCCTGGTGTTTGACAAGTGTCAAGTATCACTGTACTTCCCTTGAAAACATAAAATATCCTCCTGTGAGTTTATTGCAGCTCCAAGGTACCTTGACACACAGTTTGAGAATTTTGAATCTGGACTGATTTGGCATTTCATGGATAAGCAAAGTGAGAGTGAGAATAGCTAAAGAAATTTTCTGAACTTACCCAACTAGTTATAAGCTAAGTAAAAAAAAAAAAAGCTGTCTTTAAAATATTGAGAATTCAGTCCATGTTCTTAAATTTAACTCAATGCCACAGATCTTGAATCTACAGAGTAAACTTATGGATATGGAACTAGCCTCACCTCTCAAGGCATTTGTATCTTTTCATCCATTACTATATGGAATTCAATGTTTTGACAAAGAAACTGAGGAGCAAAGAGGTAAGAGATGTACCTCCGATCACAGAATTATTTACAGGTCCAGGACTAGTACCTTGCCTCCAGACCTTCTGTCCTGTGCTTTTTTCATGACGCCATAGCTTCCTTCTTCTCTTTATTGCAAAGTCCTCTTTACCATGTCCTCTTGCTTCTAATTTTTTGTTCTTTAGTGCAGTCTACTTCTAGGGACCATCTGACTTTATAGGCTCTTATTCCTATATATAAGCTCTTAGATATTGTAATAGAAACTGCTAGTTATTCCCCAGTATTTAGTCCTCCTTTGTTCCTTATAATAGAACATCCAATATATATTTTTTTGGTCTACCTACAATAATGATTACATTTTCCAGACTCCTTTGCCATTATATTCAACCATGTGACTCATTTCTGACCAATGGGATGGAAGCAGAAATGATGCATGCAATTTCTGGAGAGTGTCTTTAAAGAGACCTTCATGTCATGTGCTTTCTGGCCATTTGTGTATATTCTTTGGAGAGATCTGCCACCTGTTTTTGTGTTGCTAATGATCCAAGGATGACTTTTACAATTTAATGGAAAAAACAGTATTTTATGACACATGAAAATCATATAAAATTCAAATTTCAGTGTATATAAAATTTTATTGGCACATGACCAGGCTTATTAATTTACATATTGTCTGTGGCTGCTTTTCTGCTATAACAAGAGAGTTAAGTAGTTGCACCAGAGACTGTATAGACTGCAAAGCCTAAAATATTTATTAACTGGCCCTTTATAAAAAAGTTTGCCTTGCATTGGAGGAGGATGAGAGAAGATCCCCATATAATTGCTATGCTGCAACCATAGAGAGCAATTGGCCCAAACTAGAATAAATTGGTAGGCCATAGGAAAGAGATTTCCAAAAAGATAAAGTTAATAGAATTGTTGAAATGTTTGAATGTACTGAAAGGAGATTTGTATAACTTGGGGAGTATTTGGGGGCAAATTGGTTATAAGTGTGTAGAAAATTAAATAAATGAAAAAATTTAAAATTTATATGAAAATGAATTAACAAAAAGTGGTACAGGAAGAAAAATTATTATGATATACTACATGGTTCAGCTGTGAATAGCATTTATGTAGTCACAATAGTGTAAGCACTGACTATTAACAAAATAAAATTACAATGTAATTTGATGAGGAAAATGGATGTACTATAATGAAAAACTTGGCTGGTTGTTGTCTCCAGTTCCTGAGGAAGCAAACTCTGAATCTTTGGAATTTCCTATGATAGGAGTGTTTTTTGGTCTTCACTTGAGCCCAGGAATATGCTTTGTAGTTACAGCAGGGGACCAGTCGTACCTCAGAAAGACCAACCACGTGATTAGGAAGTTGGGGCTTTGAGCCACATCACATCAGCCCATGGCAGCCTACATTAGACCACATTAGCCCACCTCCCTCACTGCTGGAAGGGAGAAGGGCTGGAGATTCAGTTCAACCACTTGAGCACTGATTCCATCAATTAGGCCTATGTAATGGAATACCATATAAACTTGCAACACTTGAAGCTGCAATGAGCTTCCATGTTTGAGAAAAATACATCTCTTGCTAGGAGGTAATGTATTCTGGCTCCCACTGGACATGGAAGCTTGCATTTGAGACCTTCCCAGACCTCATCCTATGTGTCTCTTCTTTTGACTTCTTATTTGGCTCCTCTTAAATATGATAAAGCCATAATTATAAGTATAGCGCTTTCAGTGAATTCTCTGAGTCACTCTAGCAGTTGGAAACCCCTGCATTTGTAGCCAGGTGGTCAGGAGTGAAGGTGACCTGGGGCCCTGGACTTACAAATGGCATCTGAAGGGCAGTCTTGTAGAGGATTGCCCTTAACTTGTGGAGTCTGGACTAACTCTGGGTAGTCAGAGTCAGAATTGCAGTCTTTGCAGTTGCCGAGACAGGTTTTTGATGACCGTTATAATGGGAAAACTAGAAATGTGCCAGGCAGGATTGAGAACACTGGTAGCAAAAGAATGAAAGAAAGATAAATTTGTGTTTCCCATAGGGAGACATCAATAGACAATGCCTAAAAATAAAAAATTGAAAAGTAGTTGTATAAGAATATTTAGTGACACAGAGGTAAACACCAAAAGAAACAGCTGAAAGAGTTCAAGTGGTTTCCTCCAATGATCAGGGTTGGGGAAAGCGAGGGACAGAGCCCAATGTTTATCAGAGTAAGGCTTGTAGAAATATTTAGTTTTTTAAACAATGGGCATATATAACATTGATACAGATAAAATCTAAATCTAATGAAAGAAAATTCTCACATAGATTTCTGATCACATGGCATACTTTACCAGGTAAGTTTTTTCAAATAATGTTTATGAACACACCTGATTTGAGAATTTTTAACTGTCTAAGAAATAAAGATCTTATTTTACTTACCAACTGTATATTAGTAAAAGTGAAGGGATTTTTAATAACATTGTTTTTACAGTACTCAAAATTCCTTTCCTTGATTCTACTATGTTTAGATAATCACTACTGAGAAGAACTTATCTAAATACAACCACTTCACTTGATCACATAAAACTACTTAAAAGATTTAATGGAAGGGTATTTATATTATGGAAGATGATATGGCAAGATAGCTAATGTAAGAATAAGCTATGTTATTAAGTAGGTCACCCAAAGAAAGGCATGTACTAAATACTTGTGGGTTCTAGCTAACAAATATAAACAATTGTAAAATGAACACATTAATGTTACAATGATAAAGAAATATAACAATTAAACTGTTGCTAGTAGTTGTACACCCACTACCTCCTCAAATTTGTTTTTCAGTATAACCTTTCAAAGCTACTCAAACATAGCACATATTTTTAAATGTCCTAGATTTTGTATGAATTGTACATATGAGGATTTACACTGATATTTGACAACCAATTTAAAGATGGACTAATTAGCAATTTACTCCCTAATACATTTAGAGTAATTACCTTGGTATTCCCCATTTTTCAGTTTTAATACTCTTCATCCAAATGATTTGTTTGTAGCAACTAACATTTTTAGTGAAAGAAATGGCTTACACATATCCATTCTGATAAAGAGGGGGGAAATGTGCTATTCAGTTGAATACTTGCTGTATTTTTAAATTGTGCCTTGAATTCATTTAGAAAATAAATTTGAAAAATCAGAATGGCTAGGTGTATTTACCTCCATCCCTAATTAGAGTATAATGGCTTCCTCTAAGAAAACTGCCAGCACTCTCCTTGCTCTTAATGAAATGTAGCAATTGCCTCTCAAATCACCATCATGATAGCATTATGCAATTTTATCTGTCTATAGCCTACTTCTGCTTTATGTTGTTGTTATGTTGGTGCTATATAAGAATGTGTTTTCTATCATTGCAAAAGCCAGATAATATAGTTTAACTATCACATCAAATTGGGGAATTATACATATAAATTGTCTGCTGATGTCTATAGATTATGTCCGTAAAAGATAAAAGCATTTTTTCCCTAGAGAACACTCCCATCACCTTCTTTGCCTCACATATAAATTATCTTCTAAGGGACCAGGTGCATCGAGCAAAGAGTTGGCTGTCTTCCCAACCCAGCTTTGAGTTTTGATTTCTAAATGTACTTGTCGAGTTAGGAATCACAGAAATGCAGAGTTTACAGTTTAAAGACACCAAGCCAGGAATTATTTTCCTGAACATTTTGCCGCAGGGGAAAGAAAAGGGTGGGGGTGCTTTGGGGAAGTCACCTGCATTGAAAGGAACTTAATTGCATTTCCTATGGCTCTCCCCACCTGGACAGGTGGCTGTGAGCGTCCTCAGAGTCCTCTCTGTCCCCACGAATCCACGCCAGTCTGAACAGACTAGTCTGAACCCAGAGTTTGGAAAACCGGTTAGACATCCAAACAACTCTCCATCTTTAGTCCAGATTCGAGCTGAACAGGATTCCATTCGAAGCATTTGTGTGACATGTTTAGGTGATTAACAGCCAGCAGAACAACCAGTGCAGCAGTGGCTCAGTCCTCCCACCCAGTTTGAAATCAACCCCTGAAAATACAAGCCAACATTGGCATGGGACCTTTGGGTAGAGTTGACACTCTGTAAGTAATTCTTCACTGACATGATTTTGGAGTCTGAGAGGCCTGTTCCAGGGTATTCTTGAGAGGCTGAGAGATTTCTAACTAACTAGGAAATGACTAGCAGAGAGGCTGCCTTGGAGTATTGCCCAGCCAATGTAAAGCTATACTTCATTCTGGTTTTTGCATTTGCCACCATTATCTCCTCTACATTCCTATGCCTAGCATGCTTTAACCCAATAGGAAGATGCTTTTTAGCTTCTACTCTACTGGAGGAAGGCAATGAGAACCCATGCATTTCTGGTAGTTTAAGCTCAGGTCCAACTCCTGAAATGACTTATAGCAGAACCTCCCAGAATAAGTGTTCTCTTTTAGGCACTAGTCAAGCTGGAAGTTGAAGAGAAACACGAAGCCTTTGCATTTGCTGTTCCCAGACCTGGAATGCTGGTAGAATGGTTGGTCGTATGGCCAGCTTCTCATTCTTCAAATCTTTGACATATGCCACTTCTGCTCACATTCAATAACCAAAGCAAGACATGTGGCCAAGCTTGATAATAGAACAGGGCTATGTCCGTGTGTAGCCCTCCCACAGGAAGATGTTCTCTTACAGAAGTTATTTGGAAAAAATAATGCAATTGATCACAATAGGATATTGCTCATAAACTGTTATTTACTAATAATTTGTAGCCTAACTTTCAGGCTAGCTCTTTAGTCACTAGTATCTTGAATTACAAGGAGTCATATCAGAGATCCTCTATATACTAAAAAATTAAGACTTGTAGATGGGCGGTCCTTTTCTTATGTTCCCTGGCTTGATTATGCCTTTGCAATTCCTGGACCTTGGCCTGAGTATTTTATAGGTATTGCATGTCCGCATGTGTATAATAGAAAGGCCTCAAATTATCAAATTCCTAAATCAGTTCAATTCTGCCAGTATCAAAGGAAGCTTGCATGGGAAGTTCCTTCCCCAGAAAAAGTTCTAGGAGTAAATGCCTGGAATAGATGAAGAGAGGCCCTATCTGGCTTAAATCCTTAGGGTGTGATAAACCTCATTCTTTAAAGAAGGCTTTAAAGTGAGGCTCATTTATTTAATAGTAAATTATGTATGTCTTCAATTTTGACTGCTAACCTAGGTATCTATCTACCTCTACTCTCTAATTTCAAGATATTTATAATAGACTCCTCTAAGACTTTTCAGCATTATATTGGTGGAATTGTTGGAAATGCCTATTTGAAATGAAAATTTTGAACTATGGCCTTAGCCAAGCTTAAAAGAAAGTTAAGCCAAAAACAACTCTCAACTAAGAGCTTTCTATGTTGAAAGTTTTTTGGGTTTTGTTTTTTTGGTCTTATGACCTGTGAGTGGTATTTTTTTTT
>PVKH010015011.1:0-16250 GCA_004027955.1 Chaetophractus vellerosus | reverse complement strand
ACGTTTAATGAGCATACGACAGCTGGAAATGAAGTCTCTTCAAGAGCAGAAGCACAAAAATAAATACGAACCAAAAACAGTTTTCTTAAAAAGGAAAACTTTCTTTACTGATTTTCAGAGACCATAAAGATTATGGCCAGATATTTATGATTAATTACTTCAAACTCTATGATATAAATGAAAATACTCAATGTCATGAAGGATATGGTGAGCACACATCACTTCTGACAACGCTGGACTTTTATCTGCACACTGTGCTCCAGGACAACAGCAACGGGGAAGAAATCACCCTGCTCTTTTGTGTTCTAAGAAAAGGTTAACCGCAAAGGACTACCTGGCCTCCACATATTCTGAGATAGTAAAACTCACCACTACCCTTCCTCACAGATAACCCTGCTTCATAAAACCCTAAGTTTACTCATCTTTGAGACAGTCCTCATTAAGGAATGTTTTCCCTGTGGCAATAGCCTGAAAAAAATCATTGCCTTTCCTGTTCACTGCATTTTGTCTTTAGCAGTTTTGGTGCCCTTAGATAGGATTATGTCCTTGCCTTCAGACCCCCATTTACTCCATTCAGGTAACATGGCCTCTCAGATCCTTTTTGCTCTGTTCAACACGAGCAATCCAGGGACCCAAATGTGAGTCCAACTCCAGGTCCTTTTAACCATTGGAAGCACAGTAAGGAATTGATTTCATTCTTTTTGAGTAACAACTTTATTTCTGGATCTGGTGTTTTTTGGTTTTATGGTCTGACCATTTGTTAACCTCTATAAACAAATAAATGGGTTATAGAAATCTTGGCTCTGATGGGTGAAAGACAATAGAATCTAATTCATCTTTTCTGTTTGTCTTTTTGTCTCTTTTGAGCTCAAATCAATGAAGAATTTCATGTCCACCAAGAAGGGGAGCTTTGATCAAGTGAATTTTATATTTGTGTTTATGCTTAATTCATGGCTAAATTTTAGAAATTGAAGCTATAAGTTTTCTGTGTGTCTTTACATGTCTGAAATTCAGAATTTTTCTTTATCTCTTATTGCATGAGTCTTTATTTTCCTACTTTTGATGGTATTACCAAATTAGATTATCAAGTCTCTTAAAAGAGTTCTATTCTGACTGGCTGACAGATAAATAAGTGTTTATATACATTGAACAGTCTTAAAATTACCAAAATTAAAGAAAGGAATCTCTAATACTTTCACTGTGTGGGGAAAAAGAGGTATCTTATAGAAACTAACTCAGAAATGGTTCAAGAATACAAATCTGCATAATTTAATTTAGGTAAATCTTTGGCAAAAGAGACTCATTTAATATTATTGGTTTAATAAGAAGTTATGTCTTCTCTGATTTATTACTGTTAAGAATATATATGCACAGATTTTTATTCTAATTGGGTATGTCTTTCTTAAACTACAGGTTTACTGCTTGAGTAAGCTAACATTACTTCTGAAAAATGTTCAAGAGTATAAAAAAATGCAAATTTATGTTTAACCAAATTGTTTTCACTATTCTGACAAACTTTATTTCAACAGGAATCATATCGTCTTGAAGATAATTTTTAAGATCTTTAGGTAACTTAAATCAGTGATACTAAACTGAGTTCAGTAATGGATATTCATTAGATACCTAGATCATGACTAAGTAAGATAAAGTACTGAAACACTGATTACTAAATATGATTTAAATTTATACACTTTTGTTTCTTAATTTTATATACTACAGAGAGTTTACATATATTTGGGTCTGTTAATGAACCTATGCATTTTTGCCACTGAGAAGTTGTACCATAAGGGATATGTATAATATCAAAAGTTGTAGGTTTGCAGGAAGGGAATTTTATTTGTCCTGGTCTAAACTAAGATTTGATGACTTTATTTATAAGATTTTCATAGAGAGCTTTAGTATCAAATATTATACAGACGTAAACTCTATATATTACGGAATTTAGTTTTCTCTCTTAAATGTCCAAAGTTTCTCTGCTCTTAATAAGAGCTTGTAAAGGTTATTCCTTATCCTCTGCATAATCTGCCTATCTTAGATAGCAAAGATTCTGTTTCTCCAGAGTAACTTTCTATGGTTTACATTGACTTTATTATACCTTGATTAATTCAGAAAACAGAAGTTTCTCACTTAGGAAAGAGCTAAGGTTCTTTACAATCATGTCACGTACGCTTACTTTTAAAATCATTATTGTTCCTTTGGTTAAATATATAGCTAATATAGATATAATATACATTAACCCATGTTCCTATCTTAATCAAGTATTCAAATATCCTGATAACTTTTGATATTTGGCTTCTAAAAATCAAATCCTAAATGATATCTTTTGTGCCTAAAACTGTCCTGAGATTCCCAGAAGGCTCCTGGAAAATCGCAAAGGATGTGTTCTTTCACCTTGTAAAACGGTAAGGGCTAGAATAATTCGGTTGATTTCATGTTACTATTGGTGAGCAATCAAATCAAAAGAGTTGCCTAACCTTCCCTAGGTTAAATTTGATTGGGTAAAATGTTACAAACATTTTAGAAATTGTTTGTTATGAGACATTTCCAGAGAATTGTCAATGCCCTTGCTGCTTTGCCTGATATTGAACAACATAATACTATCAGTCATAATTTCAGTTATTCTTCAAATGTTCCCTTGGTCTCAACCTCTTTAATTTGAATCTAGCATCTTCTAGAACATTGGTTTTCAACTGGAGATTCATGTCACCATGTTTTATTAATATACAGAGGCTTAAGCCCTACTACTCCAAACCACAGAATCTCTTTATTTAATATTCTTGATATATTCCTGATATATTCTAACTATATGTTTAATATAGCTTTGATATATTATTATGTTATATCTGAATATTTTTCTCTGTAACAATATTTCCGTTTTTATAAATTAGATATAATATCCACTCTTCTGTGAAATGGGGTTAATCATTATGTTTATAAATATTTTGTCTGACTTTTTTTTTTTGATTGACTTTTATCTTGTTTTACATGCCACAGAAACAATCAAATTTCTTTATCGGTTGCCTTACTCTTGTAATGAACCCTCATCAGATCTTTCACTTGGGGAAATTATCAGTAATAAATTAACTAACACTGTTTTTGAGTTTTTGTCATTTACGGGTAGACTTTTGTTTTACTCTGACTCTTCCCTGAAAACACTTGCAATCAACCACAACCCAGAACGTGTTTTCTTCAACAAAGGACTGTCTCAGAGTCCCATGGAAAAGGACTTCTGATGACTTCATTTAAATAACGCATATGAAAACATGAGTGGAATGAGTCAGGGATTCTAGAACTCCAATCAAGATGAGACTCTCTTAATCTATAACTCAAAATGATTTAGTAGATGATGCTTTTCTAACTGAAATTATCCAGTACATTGTCTTTCACACTAGTATGAATAAAACAATTTAGTACCTTTCTAGAAAGCAATGCTCAACGTGTCTCACGAGCCTTAAAGTTCTAAAAATCTTATGACTCAGAAATCTACCTGAAAGAAATCAACTAAAATACACAAAGGTATTTATCAAGTCATTAAGGATAATAGGAAAGAAATAGAATCATCATGTATGTTATAAAATATTCAAGAAAAATTAATTAAAATTAATTAATAGAGTTTAAAAATTATAAAATACTCAAGAAAAATTAAGTATATACATAAAGAAAAATACTGTTTGCCATTAAAAATGTTTACAACATGAGAAAGTGCTCATGATAAGGTATTTTTTTAATGTAAGATTTATTTATTGTATGGGGGAAACACACACACACACACACACACACACACACACACACACAAAACACAGATAAAGACCAGGAAAGAAATATGCCAAAATGTTAATGGTAATTATTTTTAGATGGTGGGGTTATAACTGGTTATTTTCTTCTTTATATTTTTCTTTTATTTTTCCACAATGGACATATGTTGCTTTTATAATCAGAGAGATTTCGGATTAATTTAGTTTTATTCAGTGAGCAAGTTTCAGTTACCTTTTTTATGTAGCAGCTAGATCAATCAATCTGAAAAATATTACTCTTAAATACAATATATAATGTTAAAAAATGCAAATAGTATTAAGTTATAACGACATGTCAAGATAAATAAAACTAAAAAGAATTTCCAAAGACAAAAACTGGGCTATGCCTACTGACCTAGACAAGTCATTTAATCTGATTTAAATCAGTAGTAGCATGATTTATGACCCTCTAAGGGCCAGTCGGAATTCCAAACACCTTTAAGAATAACATGCAAAATACAAGCAAAAGGGAATTTTAAAAAGCCAGGTTCCAAAAACCTTATTCTCAGTTATCTTGCTTCTGCAGACATAGAAAGAAAAAAAATGTGTCTTGAATAATTCAGACTATTGCAGCCATTTACAAACAGAATCTAGTCTTAAAGCATATTTGATGGCTTTTTAAAGAAGATTAATCACAATGAGACTTTGCCCCCTTTTCACCTTAAACCAAAAAAGGAAGGAAGAAAAGAGAAATGTAACAATAATAGCTAATACTTACTGAGCACTTAATATTTCATTTAATCTTAATAACAACTTAGGACATGGGTGCTATTATTATTTCTGTTTTCCAAATGAGGAAACTGAGACTGAGAAGGTTAGATAACACCCCCAAATTCATAGTTAGTTATCAGTAAAGATTCAGAGCATGTCCATGCAATACCAAAACCTATGCTCTAACCAACGTATTACTTCACCCAACAAGTATTGGTTAAGAGTCTACTAATTATTGGTTAAGTTCTAGTTGTTATACACTATGCCAACCACTGGGATGAAAAAAAAAGCAAAACAACAGACAACATGCCTACCCTCATGGAGCTTAATGTCTACTGAAGGCAAGGGACAATAAACATTCATACAAACATATAATTACAAATGGTGATATGCGCTATAATGGAAAATTACAGGGCTATAAGGGCACATAACAGATCTCAGGTGAAGTGAGATAATGTCAAGAAAGGCTGACCCTAAAGTAAGCAATGCTTGACAGAAGACTTCCTGAAGGAGGAATTAGGAATTAACATGGCAAAGAAGAGTGGGCAAAGGGACAATATTTCATGTAACCCTTTCCTAAATAAATATACTTTGCTGCACTGAAAACTGCTGTACTCTAACCCTTACATCAAGTAAGTCAGAGGAAAACAGTCCCCTTTATTTTTCTTGAAAACCGTTAGATGCAAGTCAATTTTTTATACAAAAATGAATAAATTACCTAAGGTACTTATATATTTCAACATCACCAATTTTATTCTAAAATTAAGCCAAATTTTAAGCAAATCTTTATAATTTTTGTATTTAAGGATAAGCAACCAAGAACAACCTTGAAAGATAAGGACAAGATACATTCTTAATTCTTGCCTTTTGGGTAACAATACTGTTTTCAAGGAAGAAGTATCCTGATTAAACCCTGCCTACCTTCTTCAAAATTACCTTTGATCATTTAGTGGATAAGTACTGTACTTGTTCTCCTGGGTCAGTCCCAAAGGACAAGGTACAAAATATAACAGCATCCTTTCCATTTTCAGTAGAGTCAAGTATTTCAAATGGAGTCACACCCACTTGTGGGTAATGAAGTTAATTTAGTAGGTCAGGGTGAACAATTTTCTTTTAATAAAGCAAAATAAAAATTAGAGTGCATCATCACATATTACAAGGTCAAACGCTATTCCATGATTTTTAAAATTTCAGTTACACAGCAAACACATACCGGTGTAAAATATATTTCTGATAGATCCCAGTCATAACCATAGTTTCAAAAACACTACCACGCAACAGATATTAGAATTCTACTGCCTGGCTTGATCTGAAGGCTAAGCGCAGAAAAGAATAAAAACATATCCAAAAAGGGTTGAGCACTGGCTCCTCTTTGTTCTGTGAACTTGCAATTAAGTTTCATGTAAAAAAACACAAAGTTGTGTTCAATGAGCTTGAGGGAGATTGCACCTTTTTTCTTAGCATTTTTTCTGGAAACAAATCTTTCCTCTCTGCTCAATTCTATAAAGCACAATAAATCCAGAAAATACAAGATTCCACAGTTCTCGAGTAACTGGTCACGTGGGTTTGGGCTGAAGCAGGACTAGGTAAATGCAGTGGCTAAAGATCACCTTTAGCTTTGGACCCTATCCAGGGGAGCACAATGCAGAACAAGAGAAATGGAATCAAGACCCTGGACAGGAGAGCTGGATCCTACACCGACTCTGGCACTGAGTTGTAACCTTGCACAAGCTGTAACCTCTCTAGGCTGGTTTTCTCATTTCTAAAATGAAGGGAATGGACCAGCTTTTGTAATTCTGTAAGCAATGGCAAGGAGGTTGAACTAAATGAACATTAAGAGTCCTTCTACCCATAGGATTTTCATTAGTAAATGTTTAATGCCTTATGTGAATAAAGAACTAAATGCTTACCCATTCCAAAAAAACTAATTCTAAAAATTTTGTGAGAAAATCAAGTTATACCTACATTTTTATATTTCTACATAAAAAGACTTTAGAATTTTAAGTGGCACTATAAAACTAACACATGTATTAAGTTTTCTTCCAAATTTCTTCTCTGAAAGACGAAAAAGAAGGTTGCCAAATTCTCTTAACTTTACATCTCTAAACTAGTGGTTCTCTAACAAGCCCTATTTAGAAAGGTCTGCAGTTCAGCAGTATCTTCGGTCTGCTCACATGCTTAAAGCATCAAATTTGATCAGCTTTAAAACTCAGTACCTACTTTTCTCCTAAAAGGGCTTATTTCTTCTGAAATAATACTGAAATGAAATCTACTTATGAAACACTTTGATGGAATGCCTAATATATTAATAACTTTCCCTGCTACTTTATAAACATTTGGTGTCCATATGATCTGTGAAACTAATACATCTACTGATATCTACAAAATATGACAAATGAATGTTTACTGATCAGAACCAAGTTTTCATTTTGCCTATACTGCCAGTGAGTAAACATTTAAAGGCAAAGTGCACCCCTTACATGAGTATGAGTGGTCTGAGAGAAATGTACCTACCACACCTTTATTTTAATGATGTATCTACCACACCTACTTTCCAGAGGAATAATGTTCCCTTATGCCTCGTAAAAAGGAGAAAGCATTTTAACATAACATACATGTTGAGAATACTGTCATCGATTCTAAATAACGGTTCTATAAATATAAAAGCCCACCACAAAAAAGCAAGTCCTTTGTTTGTTTTATTACTGCTGATGTTGTTTCTAATTTACAAATTCTGTTACCCGGGATTGACTAAATAAGTAAGCTTGCTATAGTCAGTTGAGATAGTTCATACCTACCAAAAATAAGTAAAAATCAAATTTTAAGTCAATTTAAAATTTGGCAAGAACATTCCCTTTATATAACACATGGAATCTAATCAACATCAATTTTAGTAACAACTGAAACGAAGGAGTTAAATTCTAAAGTTAAGAATTTGGGCTTATAATTTTTTATTGTAAAATAACATATAACATGTTCAACTATAACAAATTTTCAGGAAAAATTAACATGCAGCCTTTCAATCTTCACACACACACTTTTTTTAATGGGATCAAACTGAGTATCAGTTTGTGACACAAACTGTGACCACAGCTTTGGGAAATAGCTTTAGGTTCATGACTTCACAGTATATATTTCTCTCCCCAGCTCCAATTTGAAAAATCTCAGGAAATAACTCTAATTGGACTGGTTTGAGCCAAGTGTCAATTCCTGTAGCCAGGAGTCCGTAAGAAGACAGCAGCTCCAATTTATAATATGTAAGCTAGAGTCAAGAGTAGGGGTTCCTCTTACTGCAGGGAGAAGGAAGACAGGGAAGTAGTGGAGAAATATCTGCTGGCTAAGCACCCATCTCAAGATTTGGCTCCTATTTCCCACATATAATGTTTTATAATCTGCTTTTGTCATTTAACACAGTGGTAGTTATGTATATGTCAAAAGCACTTGAGAATCTTTTTAAAAAGATACTCAGGACCCACCAAGGACTTATATCAGGAGCATTTTGACATGTCACTAAATAGTCTTTAAAAACATGGTTTTTAATAGCCGCATAGAATTCTAATGTAGTTCTAAGTGTTTTAAATTTAATTTTAAATCCAGAAAAACCACTTACCATCATCTTTTTTAACAACAAAACTCTCAAAAATCAAAAAGAATTTTATGAAAGCACCAACCACTGACATCTTTGCCACACCTTTTTCAGAAACCTGTCAAAGGATTCTTTGCCAGGAAGGGAAGTTGGAACTAGTAAGATGACCCTCTGAAACTCAACATTGGGACATCAGTAAAAATCTACCACTGAGTTTTGTTTTGTTTTTTTAAACATAAGTCCTTAAAGGACAAGGATATGACTTATCCCAAATTAAAGCAGGAAAAGCAAGGTTTGTCATAATCTAATTAAACTGAGATCAAAGATTAAAAACATGCAATAACCCAATCCACGGAGGGAAGTTTGTGTCAAGATAAAGTGGCCTGTGTGAGGCCTAAAAAATTGGAAACCTAAGAGTAAGACTTTGTCACAACGCCTCTCATACTGGAAGCAGGGGGTGTGCCTGATAGGGGTGCTAACACTAGTCATTAGGCACATCCAACTAATTTCCCTTGCTGATGTCATGCTTACCAATTAATCTCTTAATTATCCTTTGGCTTTCAACAGGCAAGAAAATGCACTGACCAACCAGGTGCACAAAGCTGAATTATATGTACCTGGCCCTTGGTTATCCTGCCTCGGTAATGCCCGCTTGTAAAGGCCTACAGAGGAGTCAAACAATCTTTTTTTTTCTGACATATTTTCCATTTCCTCTTTAAAGAAACCATTTCCAATGGCCTACTGATTGCAATGTGAAAGTGTCGTTCAAAAAAATACATATCACCTGGTCAAATGAGAAGGCTATGACAATACAATGCTATGAGTAAAAAGATAATCATTGGAGAATGAGGAATGGTTAACAGGAAGTAATTAAGGCAAACATATCCAAGAAAGAGTCAAGATCTTATATCCCCACATTCCCGTAGAATGCAGAACAAGATTTGCAAGACAGCAGGATAATGCATATGAAGGAAATATAAGGACCTTCTAACAATATGAAAATTAAAGGGAACCACAAAGTCCTTCCTGAAAGACAAGTCTTCCCCATTTCAAAACATTAAGGAGCTTCTTTCATCACTGGAGCTCCTTCTTATTTCTGCTGGGTGACTGCTTCTCACTATCTAAAGCCACCACCTGCCAAGTGTACCCACATTATAATGGTCTAAACCCACTGTCCATTGTTGATGAGGCACCAGCAGTTTGGAGCTCCACTGTGAGGTTGGTTCACTGAGGAGAATTTGTGCCATCCAACACCAAGACTGAGACCAAGTAGGCTCAAAGACAGCATTCAAGTTGAGAGACATCAAATTACCTAGATGTGACATGATAATCTCTTTTTTTAGTGGTGAAACCTAGTTTTTCAAAATAAAACCTAGTTTTTCAAAATGAACTTACAAGAAACATATTGTAAAAAGTAGGTAACAGATAAAGCCATTGATAAAAAAGTTATTTTTAACTTCATGGAATACGTACTTACAAAGTCAATAAGTGAAAACAATGAGGCCAGTTTTAACATAAGTATTTAAAAGAAACGGTTACAGTAGATATGAGCAATCATATCAACCTTAACATCAAATTTATTGTTTTTTTTAAGTACACAGATTCAAGAAATCACAAAGGTAAAGTGTTCCAAATTATTTTTAACAACTCTCCTTGTAATCTCAGCATTCTCCTAAAATTAATCCAGAAGCTTGAAAAATAAATGGTAAGGAATGCTCATTTCAAAACTGAATCAGTAACAATTGCTAACTTATCATGAATTTTTTTTAATCAAAAACAAGGACAAGAAGTATCCATAACTTAAAACAAGCAGTAGAGCTATAATGGAGTATTATCACCTCCCAACCTGGTTTGTGTTCCTTTGTCATTGCGTAAGGATCATGTCAGGAGGAGAGCATTCCCCAGGCGAATGGGTCAGCTGGCATGTGCAGGAGGTGCAAGAGAGGCTGTTCCACTTTGTAGGCCAACAAGTGCAGGCCTGAATTTGACAATAGACCTGTGCATTGATACAGCCTTCCTAGGCAATGACACATTTACATAAAGTACATGAATAAAGATGACAGGCAGAGCTTTATTCCAGTAACTCCCAAAACCAGTTAACATGGTACCACAAATTACCACATTATTGGTCTCCAGTGTGTTAAAATGTGGCAAATAATTACATTTTGAGGGTGCATGTTGTTTCCTTAAAATGGTTCAAAACATAAATAATAGAAATTCAAATAAACAACTGCAGAACCCCTGAAGCATCTTTCGGGATGGTGAAAAGCCACTGATTTACAGTAAATCTGTCAGAGGTCAGTTCTGTGTCCTGAAAAGGAGGAGGTGGTGACAATGAGGGCATAAAAAAGAGAAAATAACAGCTTTGTCAAATAATCTCTTTTACAGATTTGCTATTGTAAAATTAACTGCAATGTTGCTAAGGAAAATATTTCTAAGATCTTCTTGTTCTGTACACTGCTGTTCACTTAAAGTTGGTTGAAGCCCATTATCCCGACCTATTTTTATTATAACAAAGACAGGCAGAAACCTGGCTGAAAAACCAAGGTTTTATCATTTGAGAAGGAGTCATTTTATAGCATATTTCCATTTCTCCCTGCCCTTTTTACATTTACCCAGGAATGTCTGTGTCTATTTTTTTTCCCTAAAGTATAGTTAGATGGAATTATAGTTTCTGATCTCCCCGTTTGGACTATGAAACCACCCTCTTCATGGTGGTTAAGGGCACAGACTGGAGTCAGATCTGAGTTCATTTACTAGCTGTGAAACTTTGGACAGGATACTTAACCTCTGTGCCTCAGTTTTCTCATATGTAAAATAAAGATAATAAACAGGATCTACTTCATAGTGTTATTGTAAGGATTAAATGAGTTAACAAAGGTAAAAGCAATGGGACATATTAAGTATTTAACAAGTGTTACTATAATTTTTAAAGAAAAAGTTAAAGGAGTAAAAATTGCTCAAAAAACTGAATCCATTAACAAATTTCCATAAGCTTTTTGACAAAACTTCTAAAAAGTTAGCTGTATTCAAAAGGAATTATCAATTATACCCTGTACTATTAGTTAGTAAAGTTCTTGAGTAAAGTATCTCAGAATTAAGGAAAATGAAGCAATAGCTTTCTTCACAGCTTATAAAAAGAAAACAAAATTTGTTTTGGCACACTGGGTCATGACCAGCCAGTGATGGTTCCTGTATTCGGTTCTAACTACAGCTACAGAATTTGCTTAAAACTTCTTTCAGCAGGAAAAAGAAAGAGGACACTTAACCAACTGCCTTATTCCTGGAACTACAGAGCAAGACTAAGATGCAAGAGAAGCCGTGGAAGTGTTTTCATTATAGAGGACAGGGGGCAGCAGTTTGCAAGTTTACTCTGAGATGCAAAAGGCAGGGAATAAGAGAACATTCGAAATTGCAAACACAGGTATACAAAAAAAGGGATATTCTTATTTAATTGCAGTGAGTTTGTCTTCTCCCACTTAAAAAAAAAAAAAAAAAGACGAAATTAGCCGATAGCTCCTCCAAGGACTAGAACGCAGCAAAACTTTTGAATACCAACGTTTCATCTTAGGGCTTCCTGTGGTAGCAAAGTTTCAGAGAAATCAATCCTTACTTTAAATGCACGTGCACAAACAATCTGCACAATCCTCCTACTAAAAGAGAAACACACCTGCCTGCTTGCATAATCTGAATGCAGTTTTTCACAAATGAGACAACAGGCACGCACTGCCTGGAAGGTACAACGGTGGGCAAAAGGAGGACAAGAGGAGAATGCAGGGGAAATAGGCTGCACTGCCTTCATGAGCGTTTACTTTTTTACTCGAATAGGGGTAGAGTGGGTGTACCACCTTCGTTTAGTAATGATGACAGAAATTTCAGTGTGACCCCTACCCAGAAGCTCCAGGCGGCGGGGGAAGCGGGAGAGAGACAGTTGCTACAGGACAGAGAGTGCCCCCATTACATCCCAACCCTCCGCCCCACTCCGGACTCTGCCCAGTGCATTTAGGGCGAACTAGTGAAGCAGTTTGCTCCAAGCCTGCAGGGCCAGCAAGCTAGGCGCTCGGGGCTGTTCCCTGCAGCGCCGCGCACCTGGGCAGGGGGTCCCCTCGGTCCCAGGCTGCACCCCATCCTCAGGGCTGCACCCCGTCCCCTCCCGCCTCTGTCGGCCGAACCTGGACGCTGCCTTCACCACCTGGCGGGAAGGAGAGGCCCCCCACTCCCCCTGCGACCCCCGCCCCAGGTCGGGCCAGGACGAGACCCGCTTCCTGCGGTCGGTCGCCTGCAGCAGCCACACTCACCTCGCCGCCAGGCAGCACTCAGGCTTGGGCTCGGATTCCGATTCGGGTTCGGGTTCGAGCTCGGGTTCCGGCGGCGGCGGCGGCTCCTCCATGGCGGCAGCAGGAGTGACGGCGAAGGCGGGAGGGGGGACCAGCGCGGCGGCGGCTGCTTCTCTCATCCGTGCGCGGAGCCCCGCATGGCAGCGGCGCGCAGTAAGTTGCAGCCTGGCTGGGGGACGAGGGCCCCCAAACTGCGGGAGTGACTCGGCTCCGCCTCCGCCTCTGCCTCTAGCCCGCCGCAGGAGCCGCTCGCGCCGCGGCCATCTTGGGAACGGCAACCAGCCGAGAGCCGGGGTACGGCGGGCGGCGAGGGACAAGCCGCGGAGGGCGGCGGCGGCGGCGGCGGGCGCTGGAATCCGGACGGGCGGGGACGGGCAGCGAGAGGAGGGGCAGAGTGGATACCGGGCTCCGGGCGGCGTCACCTAGCGCGCCCCGGCCGCTAGGACCGGAAGGCGTGGGCGGCCGCACAGGCACTGAGGGGTCACGCGCGAGTCATCCCCGAGCGCCGGGGTCTCACCCCGGGCGCCTGGTTTCGCTCGCGGCCAAAACATCAGGGCAGGGTGATGCACAGTTGAATTGGGCGCTGGGTTTAGCGTGCTGGCGCGCTTTCCCAGGTCGACGACGCTGGTGTGCACAGATCCCTAAACCCCTGGAAGGCGAGGAAGTGTGGCAATATTGTCTCGGTCGGGCTGTGATTGTTAGTGAGTTTTTAAGTGCTTTGTAAACTTTTAGTAAGTAGATCACCACCATTGCTCAGAAAGGGAAATGGATGCAAAGCAGACGCTCAAACTCAAGCAGGGAACCGTGGGGGTGAATTACGGTACTTGGGGAGAAGATGGGAATGGGGGATGAAAGCTCAGTCCTTCAGTGTACATGCAAAACTCAGGTTTTGGAGACTTTTAAAACAATGCCTCCAGAGTTCTGAATATTACAGTTTAACAGTTACCCCACACCAACAGGGCAGAAAAGAACACTCTCTAACCACGGTATCACAGGGTTAGGTATTGATCTGCCAAAAACTTGGGATGGAATACTCCAACACTGAAAGGATGGATGGATGGGGGGGAGGAGAAGAGAATAGATAGATCCAAAGATTATATCAGAGTTATGGAAATACTATTGAAATTCTACTTCATTTACTCTTGGCATTCCATGCTTCAGAGTTTTAAGTTGCAAATATTTACAAAATTTCCCAAGACTTATGATTTGCAAGGCCAGAGTTAAGTCAAAAATAGCATCATTTAAAATTAAGTCTGTTTTTATTCATTAAAATGTTCTGATTTTTTAAACCTCATTCAGTTGAGCTTTAATACATAAAATATACATGATGGTGAGAAAAATTAAAATTCTTTCCTGGGCAGGAAAGAATTTTAATATGCTTAGGTTATATTTTAAAGGCCAGTTGTGAAATTAGCTATATTGTATTCAAAATATGTCACAAAAATTTGTAACCGAAGAACTGCTTCAGCCTATTTTCTTTATTATTATATTGTCTTTATTATGTATATGGCCTTATTGTGCTGAATTCCATTGACATTCATTTTCTCTATTCAACAACATTCATTAAACAAATACTTATGAGTGCACGTATGTGCCAGGAACTTTGCTAGATGTTGGAGATAACAGCAATGAACGAAACAGATCAGTCTTTTCTTTTGGAGAGCTAACATGCTGGTAGGGGGAAGAAAGATAATAAACAAATATATAGCATGTCACCTGGTGATAAGTGCTATGGGGAAAATTAATCAGGGAAAGGGGCTAGGGAGGGGAATGCCATTTTATTCTGCTGGTCAGAGAAAACCTCACTAGTAAGATGAGATCTGAGCAAGACCTAGGGAAGCCAGAGAGCTCTAGGCACAGGAAATAGCCAGAACCCTAAGTCAGGTACTTGAATGGCAGCAAGGAGACCAGTGTAGCTGGAGCTTAAAGAACTATGGGGCAAAGTGGTAGGCAATGAGGTCAGAAAGATAGCAGGGGGCCAGATCACAGAGGACTTGTAAGAATGTTGGCTTTTTCTTGGAGCTAGAAGCCCCTGGAGGGTTTTGAACAGAAATTGTTCATATATAATGGTTCAAATAAATTTTGTGTAAAAGGAAAAGACAGTATAAGGTAAAAGGCATAAAATGTAATAAATTTAATTGCACTTTAAACACATTTCCTGATTTCCTAGTGTTTTCCCAGATGGTCAATATTTTACATGTGGAGGCAAAACAATATCATAAACTCTAAGCTTCCTGAGATCCAGCCCAATATCTGCCTGGCCTCTGTCACCTTCAGTATCTGGTATACATTAGGCGCTCAATACACATCTACTGAATGAAGGCACAAAAGTACAAATAGCTAATAGTTATCCCTATAGGTTGCTGCACCTTGACATTTCACAGTTTAAGGAAATAGTTGTAGCAATTAAATTCCTTTGGAGCTATAATTTCATATCTACCCAAGCCTTAGTTTAGTATTATTTATTTAATTACAGGTCAAGAATATTGGATTTAACTCAATAAATAAGAATTCATTATAATTTTCTTTCAAAATAGGTGCGTGGCCAAATCATTGAACTTTCGCCTCCCTAACTCTCTTTAAGCATGTTAATATTTTAGGTAAGTCATAGTCCATAAGTATTTTCTGAGGATAGCCTAAAATCAGGGCCTATCCTCAGGTCTCTAAGCATTTCTCGCCATATTTGCAAGCACTAAAATCTCTTCACTGTTCAGTTTAGTTCTGTTTTCTGCATCTGCCCTTTTTGTCATTTGTGCTCTCCTCCTTTTCTGCACCACTTAATTTCAGCAATTCGCTATTCCAGAGCTCGGTTTCTGCATGTATTTCCTTCTCCATACGGGTCTCCAAAGTGCTCTGTGCCTGGGTTCTCTGGCTTGCTGAACTGTAGGACATTTGACCCACTTGCTGAGGTCAGAAATCAGAGCGTCCACTCCCTCAGCCCCCTTCCACTCCATCCACAACCAGGAAAACATCTGCCTCCCCTCTGGAATCTGTTCACTTCTCTATCCTCACTAGTTCAGGCCACCATCACTTCTCACCTCCATAATTACAAGTCTCCTGTTCTCCCTTTCTCTGTTTGAGTGCCCTCTCCCCCAGCCCAATCTGTTCTCAACGCTGCCATCACAAGAACCTTTCTGATTCTCAATCTGAACGTGTCGCTCTTTTACTTAATTCATTTCATAGACATCACAGGGCTCTCAGAATAAAGTCCATTCTGAACCTTTTCCATTGCTCCATACTCACTCTTCCTTCTAGGATTTTACAGAAGGAGCTCCTTGTACATCACACCACTCTTTTTCCACCTGCCCACCTTTTTCAAGTCTAAGTTACATCTGCTTTTTAGGAAGCCTTCCCAGACTGACCTGGGCAAGTCCTCCTTAGGGCAAGAGTGAGATGTGGGTACTCTGGTGGCCTGATAATTGGCATTCATCCAAATGGTAATTTAAAAATAGTTTTTCAACAATTATGCATAAAATACACGATTCCCATACACCACCCCACCCACCAACATCTTGCATTGGTAGGGAACATTTGTTACAATTGATGATAGCACTTTTTAAAATAATTATACTATTTTTTAAACAGTAGTTACCTTTGTTGCAATTGATAAAAGATTATTAAAATAGTACCATTATCCATCATCCCCCCAAAAAAATTTGTTCAAAAGGAACAAACTGACTTTCTCTTAATGAAAATTATATAGGGGCCGGCTCGATAGCCAGTGGATAGGGCACCGGCATACCACATGGGAGGCCCCGGGTTCGGTTCCCGGGGACCTCTCTTAGCCGGCAGACCGCCTTGAGAATGGCAAGCCGCCATGGG
>PVKH010015010.1:0-16265 GCA_004027955.1 Chaetophractus vellerosus | reverse complement strand
TTTAAAGCATATTACTTAGGTAGAGTGGTAAAAACAGCATGGTAGTGGCATAAAGACAGACAGATTGATCAATGGAACTGAATTGAGAACTCAGAAATAGACCCTCTCATCTGCAGTCAAGTGATTTTTTGACAATGCTGTTAAGCCCACTCAGCTGGGCCAGAACAGTCTATTCAACAAATGGTGCTGGGAGAACTGGATAGCCATATCCAATAGAAAGAAAGAAGACCCCTATCTCATACTTTATACAAAAATTACCTCAAAGTGGATCAAGGACCTAAATAAAAAACAACAGCCATAAAACTCCTAGAAGAAAATGTAGAAAAATATCTTTAAGATCTTGGGATAGGCAGTAGTTTCTTAAACCTTACACCCAAAACACAAGCAATAAGAAAAGAAAAAATAGATAAGTAGGACCTCTTCAAAATTATACACTTTTGTACCTAAAAGGACTTTGCTAAAAGAGTGAAAATGCAGCCAACACAATGGGAGAAAATATTTGGCAATCACATATCCAATAAGGGTTTAAAATGCATGATATACAAAGATTAAAACAACTCAACAATAAAAATATAAACTCTCTGATTTAAAAACTGGTCAAAAGACTTGAAAAGACAATTGTCCAAAGAAGAAATAAAAATGGCAAGGAAATACATGAAAAAATGTTCAACATCACTAGTGATTAGGTAAATTCAAATCAAAACTACAATGAGTTATCATTTCATATCTAGTAGACTGGTTGCTATTAAAGAGTTAGAAAACCGAGGGATTGTGGGAAGATGGTGACAGACTAACAGAGAGCGCTGAATGCTTTCACAATAACTATGGAGAAAGCCAAAAGCTGTCTGAGGGACCTGCTTTGGGGGTCAGCAGACCAGGACAGTGCTACACAACTCCGAGGAGGGCGAGAGACAGACTAAAAAGCGGAAAAGACAAATGTGAGTTACCAATCCCCTGTGGCAGCCAGGAAGAGCTCCCCTCCCCCACCCCCAAGATATTAAGCGGGGGTAAAACCCCTGTCTCACTGTAGCTGACTGCGAGGAAAACAGACATCTTCCTCCCTTGTCAGCTGTTTCATGGGAAAAGGGAAGGCAGGTTGGGGTGCTTTTCTTCAGTTAATTCGGCCAGCAGTACCCACTTGAATCTCCAATCTGGAGATTCAAAACAGGAACACAGGAAAGCTGAGACTGAAACACTTCCATGGAAAGGTTCGCTGACTAGTGTCATCTGCTGGCCAGTCTGCATGGGCCAAAAACTGTTTTTGCTTCCTGTGTCCAACCCTTGGGAGAAAATCTGCACCCCACTAGTGAGTCCCTGGCCCGATTTTGAAAACTTAAGCTGGTCAATTTTAAAGACTTACAATACGTTGAACCAAATATCAAAGAAGAGCTTTGGGGAAAAAAATAAACAATAGGCAAGAGAGAGAAATTAGTCGTCAAAGTAAATTCACCAACATATTCAGATTCCTAGACATCAGCAAAAAATTACAAGCCATACTAGGAAACAGGAAGAGATAGCGCAGCCAAAAGAACAAACCAAATATCCTGAAGAGATACAAGATTTAATACAATTAATCAGTGATAATCACACAAATCACTTCAAAGAATTTAAAGAAAATGTGACTAAAGAAATAAAGGATATTAAAAAGACACTGGGAGAGCATAAAGAACAATTTGAAAGGCTGCAAAGAAAATTAACAGATCTTATGGGAATGAAAGACATAATGGATGGGATTAAAAATACATTAGAGGCACATAAAAGCAGATTTGAATTGCTCAAAGACAAAACTAGTGATTTCAAAGACAGAACATCTGAACTGGAAAAGACAAGAGAATAGAAAGAGAAGAGAATGGAAAAAATGGAATGTAGTCTCAGGGAATTGAATGACAACACAAAACGCAGAAACATTCGCATTATTGGTGTTCCAGAAGGAGAAGAGAATGGAAAAGGGGCAGAAAGAATATTTGAGGAAATAATGACCGAGAACTCCCCAACCCTTGTAAAGGACATAAATATCAATATCCAAAAAGGACAATGTATCCCAAACAGAATAAATCCAATGCACACCAGACAGAATAAATCCAAACAGACCTACTATTCAGAATGACAAATATCAGAGATAAAGAGAAGATTCTGAAAGCAGCAAGAGAAAAGCAAAGCATCACATACAAGGGAAATTTGATAAGATTAAGTGCCAACCTCTCATCAGAAACCATGGAGAAGAGAAAAAAGTGGTATGATGTATTTAAGGTAATAAAAGAGAAAAATTGACAGCCAAGAATTCTGTGTCTGACAAAGCTGTCCTTCAAAAGTGAGGGTGAGTTCAAAGTCTTCACCAACAAACAAAAACGGATAGAATATTGTAATGGTTTCAGAGTTTTATTTAATTATGAATTCCAAAAATATAAATTGGATTATTATTGTAAACTAATCTGTTCATCTGGGCATGATTAAGTTATGATTAGGGCGTTAACTGCCAGTCAGTGGGACATTGAACCCTACCCCTCGGTGGGCGTGGTCTCAAGTATAAAAGGCTAGATAAAAGGCAGCAGAAGCAGAGAAGCAGAGATTGGAGAGAAGCAGATTTGAGAAGCAGTTCTGATGTTGGAGTGAGCCGATCGCTGGATAGTCTACAGCTGGCCTTGTGGAGAGATGCAACGCACAGAGAACCTCATGGACTACAGCTGAACTTGTGGAGGAAACAGAAGCTAAGCCCAGAGAGAAACGCAACCCCGGCAGGACAGGAACCCAAAGGCCTGAGCCCTTGCAGACATCGGCAGCCATCTTGCTCCAACACGTGGACTTTGGTGAGGGAAAAACTTTATGCTTTGTGGCCTGGTAACCGTAGGCTTCTACCCCAAATAAATACCCTTTATAAAGACCGACCAATTTTGGTATATTTTCAAGAGACACTTCTGTGGCTGACCGAAACAAATATGTTACCAAAAGACCAGCTTTGCAAGAGATACTAAAGGGGGTGCTGCAGCCTAAAAGGAAAAAACAAGGGTGAGAGATTTGGAGAAGTTTACAAATGAAAATTGTTAGAAAGGGTAAACTAAAGAATAAGAAGACAGACAATAGAACAATACAACAACAAAGACCAAAGGGCAAAATAGATGAATCATGAGCAGAAGTAACAGCTCTCACCAAAGTCAATTCCTGACTATGACTTTGAACGTGATGAAATTGTTGCTGTTTGTGCAGCTATTGCTGAGAAACAGAAAATGCTTCAACAAATAAAACAATGGTTATTATGTCTGCTTCTAGGACTGTAGAGACTGTAACTGAGAGGGAAGATAGTGCTCTAACACCAGATGGCTCTGTTTTTATCAAAGCCCAATGAAGGAACATGCATAGCATGAATTATGTGAATCTGTCTTTTTTGTTTATCAACTAAAGTTTTAGATACAGGGACATTTAATTTGGAGAAATAGGGCAAAACTCCTGTTTGTAATATAAGTCTTTCAGATAAAGCATATAAATCTAAATGGTAGCATTATTGTATAATGTTTGGACTATGCTTTGATAAGTTATCTTTTATACTTAAGATTAGAATTCTGAGCAAAATGTTTTTGATGTATAAATTTAATTCAGTCCAAATATATAGATAGATACATTTTAAATATACATCTTTAAAAGCAAATTCTTGAATAATAAGTAACTTGGTCGGTGTTATTATAAAATATTGACTCATTGATTTTTGATTTATGATAAAGGAAATAAGTGATTGCTTTCTCTCCTAGAAATATACTGCTGTCACTATTCACTGTTTTCCTTGCTTCTGTAGAGAAAGTTTGTCACAAAACTTAAATGTTTATAATATTCATTTTGATTCAAAGTTGTGGTTTTTGTTATATGTGGAATCTTTGAAAGTTCAGGCAAAAATGCATGCAAATGTGAACATTCTGAGGTTTCTCTTAATTCTGATTTGTGCTTACGTTTTTGGCTTTAAAGAAGTTATGACAATGGTAGTTGCGTCCTTCAGTATTTGTTAGATGTGTGAAGTTCTGATAAATGTCACAATGATGGTTTTATTTTTTTAATTATTACTGTAGGTAGGTTAGTCCTTATCACAAGTGAGGCATTTTTAAATGTGCATTTTTAATGAGTGGCTTTTACAGATACATCATAATAAATTGTACTGCTACATTAAAAAAATAAAATGTGGGAGAGGGAGGGGTATACATGGGAATCTCTCATACTTTCGATGTAACTTTTCTGTAATGTAAAATCTCTTTAAAAATAAAGTTTATTATATTTAAAAACAAAACAAATAAGAGGGGAGCAGATGTGGCTCAAGCAGTTCAGCGCCTGCTTCTCACACAGGAGGTCCTGGGTTCAGTCCCCGGGACCTCCTAAAGACAAAAACAAACAACAAGCAAACAAATGAAAAAACCAACTGAAGGGAACTGATGTCACAACTGTACAACTTGGCCTAGGTAGTATAAAAGCAGCCACAGATCGTACTTAAACTAATAGGTTTGAGTGTGGCTGTGTTCTAACAAAACTTTATTTACCTGATTTGGCTTGTGGGCCTTAGTTTGTTGACCCCTGTCTAGAGTAGTACTAATAACTGATCGAGCAGCTTTTTCTTTTTCTTTTCTTTTTTTTTGTTTTTTTGTTTTTTTGTTTTTTGTTTTGTTTTGTTTTGTTTTGTTTTAGAACAATGGAGCACATTTATTTAGTTTCAGGAGATACAGGTGATTGAACATGGGGCCTTCATGGGAAGCAGGCACTCAACCTCTGAGCTACACCTGCTCCTTTCTTTTTTTATTTTTTATTTTTTTACAATGGCATACATTTAAACACAGAGAATCTTATTCAGGAGCATCATCAGGCAAAGAAGAGTATGGGATTTATTTTATTTTGTTATCAAGCGTACATTTTCATGTTTAATTCAACTTTAGAAGTCACATGATACTGTTTCTTTTGAAGTGGGGAACATTGCTTGTAGGTAATGAGGATGCTTTTAAGTATAATCTATAAAACAGACACATGTTTTATGTGGATGTGAAGAGGTGCTTTTCCGGTGACTGGTATAGCACTTGAAATCTGCAGAGTTAATGCTTTTCCTACACTCCAGAAAGGTGGAAAGGAAGAGAGAGGGGGGAAGTTACTGAACCAGGGGCACAAAACATTATTACAAAGCCTAAAATGAGAACTCCTGAGCAATTTACTTAGTCTGCTCAAGTATGTTGAGTTATAATAATACCTGACCACTCTTGGCCCAGAAGGTTCCCATTGCTCTCCTCAGAGGAATTAGACTGTTGCCCTGATATCCTGGTGAGATTCCAACCAGTGTAATTCTATTCTTAGTCTTACCTGAATTCTCCCTGGAGAATATAATTAATTATCTGAACTGGAGTCTAACCAGGGCACTAGCCTTCGCACATCTACTCTGGAGGGACCTCTTCATCTTCAGTCCTTAGCTCTTGGCTACTTTCATGTCTACTACTGAGCAATTAACTACTGTCCTCCGTGGAAGAATTGGCATTTCATATTCAGTGTAGTATGTATTTGATTTCACTCATCACTTTGTATAAGAATAAAACTGACCTTTGAATGTCAGTTTTGACCTTAAGCAAGTCAAAGATACAAGATGATGAAATTGTAGCAGAAGAGATAAACCTTTTCAAATAAAGATTTTGAATCAATCTTAAAAACAAAGGACCTTTTGATTTTTGACAGTCAAAAACCACCATTTTATGGCACATTGTTAAACCAGCAGTTCTCAAGCTTTTTTGTCTTAGGACCCCTTTATACTCATAAAAATGATTGGATTATATCTATTATTTGCCTTATTATAAATTAAAACAAATTTAAAATATATTTATTTGTTTAAAACCCATTACATTTTAGTATAAAGAACATGTTTTGTGAAAAATGACCATATTTTGGAAGATCTGTGAGAAAAATGACATTTTTCACTTGAAAATCTCTTTAATGTCTGACTTAGACAATGTTTGAATTCTGCTTCTGCATTCATTCTCTTGTGATATGTTGTTTTGCTTGAAGTATATGAAAAAAAATCCTTACACATATATGTTGTTGGAAATAGTGTTTAATAGCTTCTTAAATTGTAGATATTCTTTGATAAGACACTAAAGTTGACAAGTGACATTTATCATTTAATTGCACTATGGGTTTGGAAACCATCAATGAACTTCTCTTTGCTGTGTGACATTGAAAGCCACTGATCATACATTTTGTTTAAAGTCATCCATTCATGCATGCATTCATTCATATATTGGGTTTCACTTGTGTGTTTAACTTCCACTTATTTTTCTTATGCTTTGAATGGATCTTTTACCCATCCATGATTGTGTAATATCAAATATTGATCATTTGGTTCTCTGAAAAAAAAAGTTATAAAACTGTAAATGTTGGAGAGGATATAGAGAGATAGGAACACTCACTGCCGGTGGGAATGTAGAATGGTACAGCCACTGTGGAGGACTGACAGTTCCTGAGGAAGTTGAATATAGACTTGCCACGTGACCTGGCAATAAGATTACTAGGTACATACCTAGAAGAACTGAAAGCAGTGGCACAAATAGACATCTGCACACTGATGTTCGTAGCGGCATTATTAATGATAGCCAGAAGCTGGAAACAACCCAAGTGTACATCAACTGATGAATGGATAAACAAATTGTGGTGTATACACATGATGGAGTATTATGCAGCAGTAAAAAAAATTGAAGTCATGAAGCATATGACAATATGGATGAACCTGGAGGACATTATTTTGAGTGAAACAAGCCAGACACAAAAGGACAAATACTGTATGATTGTGCTATTATGAACTAAATATATTATGTAAACTCATGGAATTAAAAATTATTAGTCACCAGAAAATAGAATGAGGGTAGAGAATGGAAAGCTGATGATTAATCTGTGCAGAATTGGTTAAAAGGTTGTTTGCAAATCTTTGGAAAAACATGGAAATGGTGACAGCACATCACACTGCTTGTGTCATATGGGTATGACAATGATTGAAAGGGAAAGCCTGAGGACATGTATATTTCTAGAAGGAAAGCTGAAAAACATAACATGGGACTGTATAACATAGTAAAACCTCATGTAAAATACGAATATGGGTGATTTTGCATATATAAGAATTTTTTTACAAAATATAAATACAATTGTAATAGAGTAAAGGAAACAGAATAGCAGCTGTATATGGCAGAGAACCATAGAGAGATTGAAAGGTAATAAGTTTTGTTTGGTTTTGTTTTTTAGTACCATTATTATTACTGGAATAATGAAAATTCTCTAAAAATAATTGGAGTGACGTTTGTCCAACTATGTCATTATACCGAATACCACTGACTGTACACTTTGGATGGATTTATGCTTTATTAAAATGTAGCAATAAAATTGATTTGTTAAAAAAACAAAAATAAATAAAAATATGCTCTGGAGTCAGATTGATTGAGTTTTTATACCACCTCCACTACTTAAAAACAGTGATTTCTCATTTCTCTCCCTCAAAAAAAAAAAAAAATTTGGAAGCCCTTCTCAACATTGGGTCTGTCCCATCAGGCCACATTTAGCCAAAATTGCACTGTCGCTTCTCTCTTTAAAGGGCCAAGTGCTTTCCAGTTCTCCTAGGTTCCCAGAACGCCCATTAACACCCTGCCTCCCTGCTATGCTCATTTACGTTCTCAGTAGCCCCTCAGGCATTACATTCACACCATAACTTCAGTCCAGTCCTTCAGGTGATCTTCACAGACCTGTCTGCAGGAGCCAGAGCTTCCTCTGCACTTCAGTTCACACGTATTGTCTATACATTCATTTAGCACTGAGCAGCTACTGTGTAGTATTTTTGTGTAGGTTTTGAAGATATATCCCATTTCCTAATTCAGATCAAAACCACTTGGTGGGGAGGAGCCATGTCTTCTATTTTTCTGTATTCCTAGTGCCTTGCATGGTTGTGTGAACATAACAGAGGCTCATGAAAGACTGTGGTTGATGATAATGGTATTGCTTTCCACTTAAATTTAAAACCATAAGTGTTCTTATTTGCTCCTGAAATTAGTGGTACTTCTTTAATTACCAAACTTATTTGTATTTTTTAACTCTTTATTTTGAAATACTTTCAAACTCATAGGACAGTTATAGAAAATTATACAAAACCCATTCAGAGGGGCCGGCTATAACTCAATTGGTAGAGCTCCGGTTTACCACGTGGGAGGCCCCAGGTTCGGTTCCTGGGGCCTCTTTGAGCAGGCAGACCGCCTTGAGAAGGCAAGCCGCCATGGCAGGGCAAAGCTGCCACGGGCAGGGCAAGCCCCCGCGGGCAGGACAAGCCGCCCACGAGCAGGACAAGCCGCCCACGAGCAGGCAAGGCCACCACACGATGAGCTGACTCGGCGGTCCCCGCAACAGGGGAGAAACAAGCAGACAAGAAGAACGCAAAAAAATCAACACAGCAAGAACAAGCAGAAAGGGGGGGATATATAATTTTTTAAAAAACCCATTCAGAGAACTCCAACATACCCCTGCCTCCAGATACCTAGATCCTCTGTAAAGATTTAATATTTTAGGGGAAAAAATGTGTAAATTTTCTCCCAAGTATAAATTTCAAGTTCTTTCATAATTTCAGAATATAAAATCAACAAAAGAATATTGTAAGTGTTCAGAGGATATATGACCATATTTAGTTGCATAACTTGATTCTGTAAGGGAACTCAAAATAAGAAAAAAAATAAGTTTTTTACATGGTGATTTTTCATTATAAATTAGAACTTTTTATTTTACACATTCTAGAAGAAGTTATAGAGTTCTGATTTCCCCATTCCCTGCCATTTTCTCCTAAATCCTTTTTCAACATGTCTATTCATATTGGTATTTCTTTTAAATAACTCTTTCAAGTCACAAATATTTCAGTACCCTTTAAAATCCTGACACTGTCCTTAGGGAGGATGGCTACAAGGAGTATGAGGACATGCACACCCTCAGGGGGTTATAATCTAGTTGGGAGAAATCAAGTGCAAAAAAAGTTGAAATTATCATGGAAGTCAGAGAAAGATTAACATTGTATGAAAGGAACAAATGATAGTTGGTTAAGATTCTAAGTATATTAGATGGTTTGCATTGGACTGGGAATCTTTCATGGACTCAAGAGAGGTACCATCCAGATATGCCAATAACTGAACATGATTTAGACAGTTAAACATGGTAGGATTATGGGAGAAAGGCATTTCAGGAAGAGAGAAGAGCTTGAATGTAGGATGATTTGACAGTGTTTGAGGAACAGTAATTATACCAGTTTGCTTGGAAATTAGATTGCACGTAAAAGAAGTAATGGGAAATGCATCCATTTCAACACTTGAACATGTTCTTTGCATATGTCATGCCAACCTCAGTAACTGCGAAAACCTCAAACACTGGTACTGTGGCTCACCCACAAGTGCCCCTGTATTAGTGTGAGTGTATGTGTATAGGGTGGATTAGGACTTAGGTAAATAGGATATAGTCACTTTCTTAGAAATTAACAATTTGTACAGATATATGCACTAAAGCCTTAACACCCTGGAGCCCACTGTTTCATTAAGGAAGAGGCAAAAACTCTAAATGCTGTGCAAAGGCAGCTTTATTCCATCAAATGAGTTTCAGGTTATATCAAATGACTATAACAATTGAGCAATAACAGAAAAGAAGAGTAATTAATTAAAGACATAGGAAAGAATGAAAGTATATACGACCACTCACCAAATCAGGGGAAAACACAACGTCTGATCTCTCATGAGGCCGGGAAGTCCTGATTGGAAAAACGGTCCTAGGTACAGCGTTCCCTCCTGGGGGAGACTTCGACTGGCAGCTTAGGGGCTATCCCTTTTAAGGGGTTCCGAACCTCAGAACTCCAATGAGTCTTGCAACTTTGAGAAATGACCTCATCAAAAGTAACTGAATCCATCCAGCAGGAGGGGGTGGGGGCATTGGGGTGTGTGTGGAGAGGTGGCCAGCCCTCCACAGGAGAGACACAGTGTCTTAAGGGGTCTTTTGTTCTATTCTGTTTATGGTACACTAACATCAGCTTTAACCTGATATTAACTTTACAGGGGATACAAACAGGACGTGTAAATACCACACCTAGTAACTTGTTCCTTTTAAACATTTGGTTTTTGGGTAAGAGATGAAGGGGTTGCCTCCATAGCAGCATTATAACATTCCAAAGGACAAAGGACAAGTTAATCATTCACAATTCTAGGCTAAAATGGCAGAGACTATTGATTAGAAAGCTTATGAATTCACACTTCTTAATAATAATTTTCTTTTAGTACATCACCCTCAATTTGAATGTCTGATCATTTGAAAATGATCCTTGAAGATGTTTAACCTTATATTGTTTATGAAGAAAATAAAGCATTAGACTAAATAATATTGTTGGGGATTAATGTTTGTTTAAATTGAGATTACAAAGCTCATTCAAAATTGGGATAATGATTACATAAAATTATTCCATTAACCTGCTATTCTAATTGTAAATAATGGTTTTAAAATATAAATTACTGTGTATATTTGTGAAGGAATTTCAATAAATACAAAGGAGAAAAAAAGAGGGGAAAGAAGTACTAGCAACTCCAAAATATATTTCCTTACAGTATTTTAGGTTGACTTAGTGGGTCTAAGAGTGGGGGTGGGGTGAGGGATGAGGTAGGGGAAGGTTATGGTTTTACCAGGTTAAACCATATTTAATTGGATTTTCTAATTTGGTGGTAAACCCTTTCCAAAGTTGTTCTTCCAGAGGAATTTCTTGCATAAGATATAGGATTATACTCTATTAAGATGAAACAATTCATAATATTTCCTTCTCTGCCATGCATAGTGCTCAGCTTCCTTCTGCCAGGTCACATTATGATTCAAAATGGCTGCTGGACCTTCAGACATTATCACTTCTATCATTCTAGGAAGTAAGGAAGGGGCAAGGGAGAAGAGGGAACTCCTTCCAGCTGAGTTAGGCCTCTTCAAATTTTTTTTTCTGAAAATCTGACCCATCAACCTCTACTTACATCTCATTGGCCAGAATTTAGTCACGTGACCATACCTAGTTTCAAGAGTCTGGTAAATGCAGTGTTTAGTGGGGAAAATTGCTAACAAATAAAAATAGAGTTCAGTTATTCAGGAAGAAGTGGAAGCAACCATCTGAAGTACTACTTAAGATGTAACAATGCTTAACATTCTGTTGTTTTTAAATCATATCACACAACCAAGTACAGCCAAGATGACCTCAAATTTTCTCAAGAAAGATATATAAGTGACACATAAACATAGCCAGAGGATACATGGCCATTGCAAATCTAAAATCTCTTTTACTTTTACATATAAAAGGCAATTTGACTAAGTAGAATGTGCTTGGGTCGTAAACATTAAAAAAAAACCTCAAAACACTGTACATAATGATCCACTAACATCACAATCACTATTTCAGACAAGCTTCAAAGCCAACCTTATGTTTTTCTTTTCTACATAACCTGTTTAAGTCGTTATTTTTTTTTGGCTTTGTTTTGATGACTATGTACTAACACATGTAGTTATATATGAAATTTATTTTACTAGGTTGTTGTCTGCTAGTATTTTGTAGTACAAAAGTAAGTGATACAAAAAAGTAATTGTTTATCCTTTCCTAAATAAGTGTTAATCTAGGTGTGACTATTTTCCATGAAGAAGTAAAGTAATTCTTATGGGTTGGTAAATGTTAAAGACCCTTGCTAAAATTCTTGTCTCTATGCCTTCAACCTTGTTACTGGAAATCAACCAAAGCAAATGTTTCAGAAAATCTACTAAGCCGTCCCTAACATGGTACCTAAAAGTAGATGTAATCCATTTTCTCCTTTAAATACCTTTACTCAGGAATGGATTTAAATTCTGATGAAGGAGGAAAATGAATAAATTGTCTTCATGTTGCTTATCTATGGTGTTTATAGAGTATGTAGAGAATCAGGAATATGTGTCCCTTTTCTGACTAGTACAGGGCAGTATCTTCACATCTGTTCTGTTTACATTTTAATGCATGGAAGTTTCCAAAAGTGCTACAAACTGATTGAAGTAATTTGTATTGCCTCATTTTATTGGATTGTATAACAAATTATTCCAAAACTTAGTGTCTTAAAGCAATAATATTAATTATCACTCAGTTTCAGTGACTCAGGATTCCAGACATGGCTTAGCTGAGCCCTCTGCTTTATAATTCCTCAGAGATTTGGGACACATCATCCTATGGGCAAAGAAAAACAAAGAAAATATTCTACAGATTTGCCTTAGGAGAAAAATCATTGCAGTAAAAACACTAAGCAAACATAAATCATTCTTATTTTTCTTATTTCTATTATATTTTCTTGGAAGTTTTCTCATAGCTATGTGCAGTAGCAGTCAGAAAATTACCCTTTAAATATTCCTCAGTGTCAACTCTGGAGAAGCAGAACAGCCAAAGGATAAATTCTGGAATACATTTTTAGGAAAATGTTTATATTGTCTTGAATTTTCAGAAGAACTATCCTTGAAATACGGTACCTAAACTAGCAATCTACACTCCCAGTGTTATTGAATGGTGAATATAATTTATAATAGTTGCTTAATTGATAAAGTGGTCTAAATTATAGCCAAAAAAATCTCTGAAAGCATTTCATTTTAATGCCCTAGAAATATGTAGATTTACTGAATTTGTGTACTTCATGCTGGAATGTTTTCCATATGGTTAAAATAAATCTCTTTTAACTACTTTCTCTCTTCATCTACTTTTTTGAAATAGACTAAGATGCTTAGTGAAGCAGCTGGAAAAAGGTGACGTTAACGTCGTAGACTTAAAGAAGAATATTGAATATGCAGCATCTGTGTTGGAAGCAGTTTATATTGATGAAACAAGGTAATTTTTACCTCCCCTCCCCTATGTCTTCCTTGCCTCTTTTCTCTTTCTGTTCTTCTTTCTCAAGCCTCCTTTCTCTCAAGCATGAAGTTAGCTAAAATCAAAATCTCATACAATTTAAAAAGGCTCTTCTTCATGTAGCTACTTAATTGGATTATGATTCTTATATTTACAGTATACATACACACACAAAAATTCCCATTTTAACCATTTTTAGCTGTACAGTTCAATGGTATTAGTCACATTTCCAATGTTTTACTACTATCACCAACATCCATTACCAAACTTTTTCATCACCCCAAACTGGAACTCTATACCCATTAAGCAATAATGCCCCGTTCCTCCCTCTTCCTGGCCTCTGGTAACCTCTAATCCATTTTCTGTCTCTATGAATTTGTTTATTCTAGATATTTCATGTAAGTGGAATTATACAATATTTGTTCTTTTGTGGCTGGTTTATTTCATTTAACGTAATGATTTCAAGGTTCATCCACGTTGTGGCATGTGTCAGAACTTCATTCCTTTTTATGGCTGAATAATATTGCATTGTATGTATATATCACATTTTTTAATCCATTCTTCTGTCGATGGACACTTTCATTTTTCCACTTTTTGCTAGTGAATAATACTGCTATGAACCTTGGTGTACAAGTACTTTTTTGAATCCCTGATTTCAATTCTTTTGATTACATGCTTAAAAGTAGAATTGCTGGTCATATGGTAGTTCTATGGTTAAGTTTTTAAGGAACCACTAAACTATTTTCCAAAGAAACTTGCCATTACTCTTTTAAAAATATATACATTTTAATCAAAAAACATTCATATAATGAAAGAATCAAACAAGTCATTAAATGAAAAACTGAAGCCTTCTTTCCTTCCACCCTCACTGTCACCCTCAGAGTCTGAAATGTTTTTCCAGAGATAGATGTAGGCTTATCCTACTTATTACTGATATAAGGACTTTTCATGTTAACTCAGATTTCAGAGTTCTGAGAAAATTGATGTTACGTGCACACATATTCCCATGAGAGTTATCAAACCCTCTATCATGAGCTTGATAAAGGGCAGTCCCAAATGTGGTTTTGATCATCACCCAAATCTAGTCTCTAAATATAATTACCAGAATGGTAAGGGAGATTAGGAATGAGGATTTATTTGAAGAGAGTTGTTATTCTAGAGCCATGTCTCTCAACAGCGTGATTTGGCTCTCCAGGGGATATTCAGCAATTTCTGGAAATATTTTTGGTTGTGAATACTGTGGGCTTGCTACTTATACTTAGTGGTAGAGGCCAGAACTGCTGCTAAACATCAGTAGCCCCTCACAACAAATTAACTGGCCACAAATGAAACTCTGGCCAAGAGGACAAACTGTGCATTTTCACGTACCTCTCTAATGGGTTACTTACCTCCAACCTCAAGCCTAGGAGGGTCTCTGCCGACTCTGGTGCTAATAGAACACTCGATGGAACATAGTGTGACCATTGTTAACACTTGGAGACTTGACATTTAGATGCATCTCTTGGAGTTTGGGGAATACTTAGAATGGTGCCTAACACTCACCTGGAAGAAGATAAAGGTGTCAGGCTGATTAGAACTACCTGTGAATTCAGAGGTAAGAGGGAACCTGTAGAGGAAAAAGTATGCCCTTCCAGAGTTCAGCAGAGTTTGGTGCTGGGTTTGCTCCAGGTCAAAGGTCTAGCAGACTAGAGGCCTCTTAAAGGTATCCACAAAGAATACTATCTTCAGAAGGTGAAAAAGAGGCTACCTGGAGTGATTGTTCATATAAGAGCGAGCCAAAAGGAGGGAGCAACCCAAATGTCCATTAAGAGATGAATGGATAAACAAAATGTGGTATATTCACACAAATGGAATATTATTCAGCTGTAAAAATGAAGTTCTGATACATGTGACAACATGGGTGAACCTTGAAGACATCATTTGAGTGAAATAAACCAGACACAAAAAGACAGTGTATGATCTCGCTTATATGAAATACCTAGAACAAGCAAATTCATAGAGTGAGATAGTAGATTACAGGTTACCAGGGTCCATGCAGTAAGGGGAAGGGAAGCTTTTATTTAATGAGTACAGAATTTCTGTTTAATATGATGACAAGTTGGGGTATTGGTAATGGTAGCATAATATTGTAAATGTAATCAAGTCCACTGAGTTGTACACTTGAAAATGGTTAAAATGTGAAATTTTGAGGTGTATGTATTTTACTACAGTAAGAAGTTTTTTACAAAAATTCAACCAGACTATCAAGAATACATAATATTTTAGGTACCCTCTTGGTGTACCAAATTATCGCTGTAGGAACCACAAAAGCTCCCCAGGAGAACAGCCAGCATTTGGGCATTTGTCACACAGATGACAATGAAACCAAACCAGTCAAGTAAGGCCCACTGGCCTCTAAAATTCCTTGCCTCCCCCACCACTTTGCTGGAGGAATCAAAAGTGGCAGAGTGGGGCAGGGAGTGGCCCCCTCTCAGGTGCCCATGCCTTGGTCAGCCTGAGCTTGGGGAAGGTGAGAACGTTCAACCTGATGTGAGATGGGAGTTTTGACATCTCTGTGTCCTGGACTGAATAAACATACACACAAACACATGTTGTTCAACAAGTAGTAATATAAAAAATAATAATATAAAAAGGTGCTTCATGAATGTCATGCTTTCACACTTTTCCCAATCTACTTCATTCCCCCCCACACACTTGTAAATTTCTTACGTACTTTTCTAAGAATCTGTAACAAATTTTATTTATTTTTCCTTCCTTCCATCATGGAAGGTAGCATACTTTATATATATGGTTTTTCATTTTGTTTTTTTTCCTAAAAAAGGGAACTTGGAGATCTTTCTATATCATGTCCTGAACTTTTTAATATCAGACAATGAGAATTTCCCATTAATACCTGACAGAAAAGGCCTTGGTGAGAGCTGTGCTACCCAGAGGATTCCTTTGTCTCCACAACAGAGTTCCCTACTAAAGCATGGTTGGAAATCACAAACTAAAAAAAATCATAGGCACACTTTTAATTTATGAATTCTATCCAGAATTGTTTACTTGGTTAACTTACAATGTATGTATATAAAAATACATAATTATTTTAAGTAAACAGATCTGAAGTGTAAATTTTTTTTAAATCTGACATTATTCTTATAATTTCCTTGTTCTTTCATGTGTGTTCTTTACTGTTAAAAAGTTGGAAATGTTTAATATTTCTTCAATTTTTCCTTAATTAGGCTATTTTTTCATTTATTTGTAAAACTTAAGAACTTTTACCCTGAAGAATTTTTTTAGATTTAGGTTATTTATCTTTTAATGGCATAATGTTAATTATCTGGTTATTTAAGTATCTCTTCTTCTATTTGCTAGATTATCATATGCTATACTT